>VYZP01054770.1:94090-107461 GCA_013400635.1 Hypocryptadius cinnamomeus
GCTCTGGTGGAAGGTGTCCCTGCCCATGGCGGGGGGGGGAATGAGATGGGTTTTAAGGTTTGTCCCAACCCAAACTGTTCTGGGATTCTGGGATTGTAAATTCTAGAGTCCATCACTGAAAACGGAGCTCCTTCCTTCCAAATTCACCACAAATGGATTGTCACATGCAATTTATTTCCTTAAAAATCGAAGATTAAAGAGCCACAAGTGTAGAATAAAAAGGGACAGAAGAGGAATAAGGAAAAGAAAGGATTGTTGTCTCCACATGGAAAGTGTGCCAGGCAGTGAAATGGCAATATTAATATTAAAATTAATATTAACTGAACCTGAGTCACTTTGCTGTGATGAGTGCAGAGTTACTGAGCAGGGTGTGGGGGAGGCAGCAAGGGGAATGAAAAGTGACAATAAAGGCACCAATAAATCTGAGCTATCAGAGGGTGGCACTGCAGGGGAGAAGTCACACGTTTCTTGTCCATGTTTACTTTACCAAATCATGGTTTGCTCGATGTCACTGACATTTACTGTGCTAAAATGCCGTTAAAGCTCACCTGGCAAATTCCAAAAGCCATTCCTAGCCTGATCCCTGTGTGCCCTCTGTGCTGGGGACACAGGCTGGAACACAGGAGCAAGGGCACCTGGGGATAATTAACCTCCCCCTCGTTTGCCTCACCCAGCACAGCCCCTCCTCCCTCAGAACAGAACTTCTGTCAAAGAGTTCTGAAGAAAATGTTCCTGAGCAAACCCATGGCTCAGGCATCACATTCCTTCAGCTGCACTTGGAATCACAGAACTTGGAATGCTTTGGGTGGGAAGGGACCTTAAAGCCCATCCAGTGCCACCCCTGCCATGGCAGGGACACCTCCCACTGTCCCAGGCTGCTCCAGCCTGGCCTTGGGCACTTCCAGGGATCCAGGGGCAGCCACAGCTGCTCTGGGAATTCCATCCCAGCCCATCCCCACCCTGAGCTGAGAATTTCCTTCCCAAATCCCATCTAAACATGGAATTGTGGAATGGTTTGGGGTGGGAGGGACCTCAAAGCCCATCCAGTGCCACCATGGGTCCCACACTTTCCACAGATCCAGAGTGCTCCAACTTGGCTATCTAAATCTCCACCTTCCCAGTGGCAGCCATTCCCTGTGTCCTGTCCCTTCACCCCTTGTCCCCAGTCCCTCTCCAGCTCTCCTGGAGCCCCTTCAGGCCCTGGAAGGGCTCTGAGCTCTCCCTGGAGCCTTCCCTGAGCACCTCCAGTTCTCCCAGCCCGGCTCCATGGGGCACACAGAATATAAGGAATTCCCTATAAGTTCAAACAGAACTAGAATCAAAACTTTCAGATTTCTGTCTCAGTTTTCACACAGATTTATTCATCAGTGAATTAATTTGGCTCAAGGGGAACTGTGCATAAAAAATCAGAAATATTCAACCTGAAAAGCCCTTGGACACACCTGAGGATTGTAGGTCTATGGGGTGGGTGCATACAGTAGCTTACACCTTATAAAGTGCATATATATATACATTTAGATACATATATACATACATATATAGGTATATATAGATATATATACCTATATATATACATCTACATATATATAGATATAAAAATATATATATATAAAAGAAAAAATATATATAAAGTTTAGAGTTATACACTAATGCACTGCAGGATTTGAAAAATACAAAGGCTGAAATCTTAAGGCGTCAACTCCACCAACTTCTCTCTGAGCTGACTGACAAGTGCAGGACAAAATTCCTTTTCCCTTCCCTAATCTCCATGTGGTTGATGTGCAGGGACCCGGCGGAGGTTTAGGGGATTTATGCTCCCAATCTCTGCCCCTCCCCACAAGATTAATGCTGGTTTACACTCCATTAAAAAATCAGGCCATAAAACTGCCTTCACGGGGATGAGTTGGTCTCCAGTTGTGTGAAAGAGTAAGCGAAACTCAGCTAATTTTATTAGAGAGATTGATTTCTTGTCACCGTGTTCACGTTGCTCCTGCAAACTGCTGCAGAGCTGGGCTTATCCTGCCAGCCCAGCAGGAGCAAGGATGGGAATATCCAGAGTCAGTCTGCTAAAAAAAGGAGGAAACTAAACCAAAAGGGAGGCCTGGGCTGGAGAGGGCAAGGATGGAAGAAAGATGGCAAGTGACATCTGTGGGGCGCCAGTTGTGATCTGGTTTAAAATCAACAAGCAGAAATGTTGCAGTGTATTTGCAAGGGTTAGGCCATGGTGTGCACCAGCCAGCCTGCTTCTGTGTTTGTTATCAAAGCCTCAGGAATTCATCCAGGCTATTGGAACACAAATTGTGTTAAATTAAGAAAGAAGAAGCTGAGAAACCAAATACCAAGACCACAAGAACTGGATAACAGAGGACTGTCAAACAGCTGGGCTGTAACCAATCATATACTCCAAGAAATGCAAGCAGAAAATGAGTGAACAGGACAAAAGCACCAATCAAGAAGTGGCTACTTAGTAGTTTGTAGAATCTGTAAAAGTGTATTATAAACAATAAACAGCTTCTGCTTTATCATATTGGTCAGTGGTTCAAGAGTCCTGGATTTCCCACAATACAAAAAATCCACAGAATGAAAAAAATCCAGAAGAAGCCTGCAAATATTATAATTAAGTCATAGAATAATGAAATGGTTTGGGTTGGATGGGATCTTAAAATCACGCAGTTCCACGGCACCTTTCTCTAGACCAGATTGCTCCAGCCTGGCCTTGGACTCTTCCAGGGATGGGGCAATACCCCTCCAGGGAAGCACTGGAAGCTGATTTTACAGAATCCAGTGCCCAACCCTGGCCATGACAGGTGGTGGAGCATCCTGAAGCTCCTTTCTGCCCTCACCAAAGCTCTAAATTATACAGAACTCTGGCTCTATTTTATTTATTTATTTAATTAACTCAATTAACGCCTTTACAATGGGAAATTATCAATAATAATAATAATAATAATAATAATAATAGTTTGTAAGGAAATAAAGAGGAGGAGATAAAATCATTTCAGGGAAAATCCAAGCTGGGAATTCAACTGGTGGCTGCTGTGTCCCTCTTTTGTGCTATTCCCACTGTGTCAGACACCAGGAATACTCAGATTATCCAAATCCTGTGGGTTTTGGTGCTCTTCCAGCTCTGTCTGATTGTTTGAGTCACCTCGTTATTGACTTCTCTAAAGGGGGTTGGAAAACACACAGCAAACACAAACAACTCAAACACACAGAACAATCCCAAAGAGCTGAACTCCAACCTCAGCTCAGGAAAATGTTCTTCTCCTCTTAAATTTCTTTTCAATTTCTCTTGAAAGAGAGAAATCCACATAATGTCTCTGACTTTAAAATCTGCATAAATAACCTGAATAATTGATGAGTTTTGCACTTTATCACCATTCTGCACTGAATATGAATTATTCTTTTAAAAAAACCTGAATAAAATTGATAAAAAGAATGGATACACAAGGAGCATTTTTGGAGGATGAGAATTGACATAGAAATGTGGAATGCTTTGGGTTGGAAGGACCTCAAAGCCCACCCAGTGCCACCCCTGCCAGGGCAGGGACACCTCCCACTGTCCCAGGGGGCTCCAGCCTGGCCTTGGGCACTTCCAGGGATCCAGGGGCAGCCCCAGCTGCTCTGGGAATTCCATCCCAGCCTCTCCCCACCCTCCCAGGCAGGAATTTCTTCCCAATATCCCATCAAATCCTACTTTCCATAACTCTGAAGCCATTCCCTGTGTCCTGTCCCTCCATCCCTTGTCCCCAGCCCCTCTCCAGCTCTCCTGGAGCCCCTTCAGGCCCTGGAATGTGCTGGAAGCTCTCCCTGGATCCTTCCCTTCTCCAGGTGAACATTCCCAGCTCTCCCACTCTGGCTCAGCCCCAGTCAGCTGCTCCCACATAATCCGAAGAGGTTGATACTGGTTCTAACTGGCCCAAAATAAGTACCCAGATTGGTTCCATTGCACCAATTCCTATTTTAAAGGACCCCAAGCTTTCACTGCTGCCAAGCTGGAGTGGACACAGATGTTGACTCTGCTTTGTCCTGTCTGTGCAAGCCTTTAATTCCTTGAACTCTGTTTTTTTTGTGTGTCCAGCACAGCCCAGACTGCCCCAAAAATCCCCACCTGCATCCCCAAAAACTGTGACCAAGCAGCACAAGGGCTGGAATTCCCTGCAGGCTGTGGGTGTGTGTTTCAAGGACAGGCTGCAATGAGGTGCTTTCATCCTTTTCAGCCAAACACAAACCAAATCTGTTTTATGAGGTAAACTTTCAAAAATAAACCCCCACATAATCGGAGCGATGTTTTCATTTAATATAAACACTGAATGAATTCACTGTAAATGGTAAAACAAGATTATTCCATCTCAACACCACCAAATATCAGAATATTCTCAGAATGAAGTGGGAACCCCTGAAGAAGATGTTTTGAATTATAAAGTTGCTCTGCCAGCAGAGAAATGTTTCCATGAAATGCTTGAAGTTTTAATGAAATTGCACATTGTGACAGAAAACTGTTCCCTAGAACATGTGTGCTCATTCCCACTCTGCAGCGATGGCTTTGAGGAGCCAGGATTGGGATATGTATAATGATTTTATTTCAAGTGTGTGGTGTAAAGCACAACCTGCCACCTTCAGATCAGCAGTTCCTGATAAAAGCAAGGTCCTGTCAGTAATTGAGGGAAAGGAAAAGGTTCCTGGAGCTGCTTGGGGTGTGTGTGTGCTGTGGATCAGTGTCTTAGGTTGGAAATGTGTCTATTCTATTTCCATCTGTCAGAGCTGGGGCAGTTCTCTTCTTTTTATTGGGCAGTTTTTCTTTATCTCTTCCACACCCAATCCTCCCTCCAGGAGATATATTCTATTAATGGGCCATTAATTATGAATTATCTTCTGTTCATGGGACAGTGAGTGTCCCTGCATGGCTGATCAAATTCCATCATCCCATTGGGAGATGCTCCGCCCAGGGGGAGGAGCCAAGCATTCCTACCTGGATACAATCTGAGGGTTGGGAACACCACAGCAGCCTTTGCCCACTGCATTCCCAGAGGAGCAGCTTTCTTCTGCCCTGCATTCCCAGAGGAAGAGCAGAATCCGAGATGCAGCACCCTCAGTTTTCACATCCCATAACAATTTCCTGCGTCACTGTTGACTTTGAGGAGTATGATCTAGGCATTGCAGAAAAACCAGGAGAGGGAGTTCTGGACTTCTTAGAGAGGGAATTGCTACACTCCAGCCAAGGCACAAATCCCTGCCATGTTTCCAAAAGGTTCTTCCTTCCTCAGCAGGAATACAGTCAGGAAAAAAGGGATTTTGTCCCTAGTGTGCTCTTAAAGAGTAAACAGTGAGGAAAAAACAGCTCTGAAAGGGAAGCAGGGCTGAAGATGGACTGAAAGAGACCTGATGCCACAGGAAAGGAGAAACTTTAAATACTGGCAAGAACATTAAAGCCATTTGTGCCTCTTGTTTTACTTGATTCAGTCCCTGTTTGCACCTGAGGCTGGGAAATCCGAGTTTAGGGAGAGCAGGAATTGGGCACGTAAGGACCCAATTCCAGCTCCAAGGAACCTTCAAACCTGAGGAACATCCTGCAGGGAAAGGGCTGTCAATCCCTGGATCATTAACAGCTGTGAATATTTAACCCAGGGAAGAGCAATGAATTCTAAACAAGGAGCCACAAATGCTGAGAATCCTCCAATATAAGCGCTCACCCGTTTGTTTTTTTTTAACCACAATTTTTTCATTAGACCATTTTCCCCTCTCCCCCCCCAGCCCCTGGCAGAGATTTTATTGTTGGAGGATGTCACCAGGGCTGTTTCAGATCTGTCAGAAATCATCTTCTCATCTGCCAACTTCTCCCGGGGAGGAGATGAGCTCATGTTCCGACTGACAAGATGTGCTGAAGAGCCTGGGCTTCTCGGAGCCTGTGAGAAGCTGAACTTCCCCCATTGTGTGAATCTTGTCAGAGTTGGCCCTGCAATTTTCCTAATGACAGCTGCTGTCAGCCGAGGAGGGGAAATTATTCTGTTCAGCTGGGAATGCTGACAGGAGCTGCAGAAAGTGCCTGGGCGCTGGAGGGAAGAAAAAGGGGCCAGGTATCTAAGGGAAGGTGTAGCAAATTCACCAAGCACACCAGAAAGACTCAACTCGAGGTATTTTCAGCCTCCTTCCAAAATGCTGGGGAGTTATTTACTCTGGCAAGAAAGGAGTGACACAAAATTAAATAAACCACCTCACGAATAATGTTGGGTCCAGGAGTATTTCAGAAACGTTTCCAAGGAAGGAATCCAAGATTCAAGCCCTCCCTGGGTGAGGGTCTCAGACAGCTCCAGCTGTGTGCAGCACGTGGAACTCCAGCAGGTTTTCTGCTGAGGGTGCCCAGGCCAAAACACAGCTCTGCTGATGAGAAAAGGGAAAAACCAAACCCAAAAAAAAAAAAAAAAAAAAAAGACAATTCAAAATTCATCATCTCCTAAGGAAGAGATTAAATGTGTTACGAGCAGGAAACTTTTCCCAAATGGGGAAGGAGACTCAAGTGCAGTAGCCTGAGGTTCCAGACTTGTATTTGTTATGCAAAACTAACTAAAACTAACTAAAAACAGACCTCAAAAATCCACATGATCACAAAGTCTGGAGTGATTTTTATCTCCTAAACAGTTTTCCAGCTGTTGCACTTGTAATTAACAGCATAACAGCTTTTTGCCTTTCTAATTTCTACTTCCAGGGGAAGAAAAGATAAATCAAGAAATGAGAAAGGGAAGCTTTGCTGGACAATTAAGAACAGCCAAACCAAACAAAACCCCTGCAAATTATTCCCAAGCTTAACATCTTGTCAGTGTCTCGGTGGCTTTAAATCCTATTCAGGTGATTAGTCAGTTCCACTGTCAGAAAGATTAAGAGATTGATCTTTGAGGAGGATTAGAAGAAGATTTTAGTAATTTTTCTAAGCACGGTGCATACTCTTAGTGGGAAGTTTCCCCTCCTGGACCTGGCTGTTGTCTCATTAGGAAGAATTCTGTTCCTTCTCTCCTTTCTCAGCCTCCTCCTGTGGATGATCAGGTGACAGAGCCATGCACAGAGCACTTAGAAAACATCTGAGATAAACACAGCCCCGTGGATGTGGTGGTGGTGTTGGGGAAAACAAGGAGGAGCAGCTGATCTTGTGGGAACAGCCAGTTCTCCATGAGCCACCCATGACCCACAAGCCACAATTTAGGGAGCTCTGTGTTGTAGAGGACAAAACCAGGGGGATGTTTGTCCTTGGTCCATACAGATCCTGGTAAGGTGGGGCTGCTGCAGCACAGATTATGGGGGATGGTCCCACCAGCAGGGTGGGTGCACCCTAAATCAAGCCAGGCTGCCAGGAGCTGCAAGAAAGCATCAGTCCTAGGAATTCTTTTCCATTCCTACTAATTCTTTCACATCATTTTGCCCAGAGCAGCTGTGGCTGCCCCTGCATCCCTGGAAGTGTCCAAGACCGGGCTGGACAGGCTTTGGAGCGCCCTGCAACAGTGGAAGGTGTCCCTGCCCATGGCAGGGGTGGAATTAGGTGACCCTTAAGGTCCTTCCAACCCAAACCATTCAGGATTCTGTCACAAAAAGCAATTTAGGTTGGGGAAAACCCAATAAAAGCCCTCTGTACCTGTCAGGGCTTCAGTGAAATGCTGGGAGCTGAAAACTCCCCAGGAGGAACCTGGAGGAGGTACCAGAGGCGCCAGTTTGGCAAAGCCCTTCCTGCTCCACAAAGTCTCCTGATTTACAGAAGGTTTCACCAGGTCCCTGCCCTCAGCTCCCCTCCCTGCCCTCCTCATCCCATCTCCTGGGGCTGGAATGCAGGAGCACCCAGCAGGACAGAGATGAACATCCCTCCCTTCATCCCCAAGGGCTGCTCTGAATTCCCCCAGACACAGCTTTGGCTCCTCCACTGCATCCCTGTGGGTTTTGAACTCTCCAGGGGAACTCAGCTTGCCCCCAGTCCTATTTTTGTTGTGTTTTCAGTGGTTCTGGTCAAGGGGGCCATGGAGAACATCCAGCTCTGAGCAGACCCTCCTGGAGCAGCTCCACCCCAGGCCCACATTATCTGGTGCCTCATCTCTTGATTTTAATTCCTCACCCCATTTCCTTTGTGGCTTTTGAACACCATAACAAAACCTTTAAGGTTTCATTCCCCATAATTTCAGTATTTCATACCAAATAACTTCATTTCAATGCAATCTGAAGTGTTCTCAGCACCATATTATTTGTATTTCCACCCAATCAGAAGAACAAAGCAAACAGCTTTATTTTCCTGTGACACCCACTGCCTGCTACAGGGTAATTCCAGGCACTGAAAGCTCCAAATGGATGAAACACTTCCTTTCTTAAGCACCAACTGTGCTTAAAATTTCTGGTTAGGCCAAAAATCTCATTTATTTCCCACTCAGGGACCTTTATAGAGAGATGGGAAAGGCCATGGCCTGAAGGGAACCCTCTTTCCACCCTCACTGGTGAACAGAAACATCACAAAGGAATTATTCCATTTGATTCCTATAAAAGATCCTTTAACTTTGTTGTAGCATCTGCATGAAGCCTTTGACTTCTGGCTCAGAATTTCCCAGCTCTGCATTTTGTATTTTTTCTTAATTCTGCACTTTCAGAAGCTGAGAGGAATTCCCTGTTTGTTCTCCCTGAGTCTGTATTTTCTTTTCTTTCAATTCACTGAATAATGGTTGTGTAAAGAGAAGAAAAGAGTGGGTGAGAAGGATCAAAATTGGGATTTTTGAGCTCCCTCCCTGCCCATTGCCTGAGCATCACGTGGGGCAGCAATTTAATTTAGAGCAAGATCGACAAACAACATTCAGCCCACTGAGAATTGTCAACTCCAGGCAGAGCAGATCAGCCAAGCGGGATTTTGGAAATCCCATTTTCAATATCTGCACCAGGATGCTTTGGCATCTTCTGAAGGTGTGGAGAACATTTAATTAAAGCTTATTCACCTCAGAGCTCCCAGATGTGGAAGGCAGTTGATTGAGGCAAAAATTGTTAATTAAAGGCCCCCTGTCCAGACAGCTTTCGACAGCTTGCCCTCAGAAGAGGAGAACAAAAAGTTGCAAGAAGGCAGGTTCCAGGGCTCACTGCAGCTTTGGTCCCACTGGATCTAAATCTGGATCCGAATCTGGATCCAAATCTGGATCCAGATCTGGATCTGAATCTGGATCTGGATCTGAATCTGAATCTGGATCTAAATTTGGATCCAAATCTGGATCTGGATCTGGATCTAAATCTGAATCTGAATCTGGATCTGGATCTGGATCTAAATCTGGATCTG
Organism: Hypocryptadius cinnamomeus; assembly: GCA_013400635.1. Lineage (NCBI taxonomy): Eukaryota > Metazoa > Chordata > Aves > Passeriformes > Zosteropidae > Hypocryptadius > Hypocryptadius cinnamomeus. The sequence continues at coordinate 103,380 of VYZP01054770.1, forward strand.
GATCTGGATCTAAATCTGAACCTGGATCTGGATCTGGATCTGGATCGGATTCTGGATCTAAATCTGAATCTGAATCTGGATCTGGACCTGAATCTGGATCTAAATCTGGATCTGGATCTGATTCTGGATCTAAATCTAGATCTGGATCTGGATCTAAATCTGAATCTGGATCTGGACCTGGACCTGAATCTGGATGTAAATCTGGATCTGGATCTGATTCTGGATCTAAATCTGGATCTGGATCTGGATGTGGACACCAGTGCCCCCGCAGCCCACGTGCACCAGCTCCTCAGCCACTGCCGGCCCCAGAGCAGCAGCACATCCCCGGCTCAGACTCCGCAGGTCCCTCCTGGGGCTGACCCCTTCTCCAGAGCAGTTTCTTGTTTAAAACACTGAACCCTTGCAAAGCACAGAGCCTTTGGGACACCACCAGAGCCACAGTGATAATTAAAACTCAGAAAAGAAAAGGGACAAGTGATGAAGATTAAACTTCCCAACTGCTGCTGAACGTTTAACAGAAGTTTCTGACCACAGAACCAATATGAAGGGATTTTTAATGACAGACTGGAGTAAGCTGAAGTGACAGGAGTGGGAATGAACTGCTGTTCAATAGGAAGTGACAGTGAGAACACCCAAGGGTTGCTGCTTTACTCACTTACTGTGATTAACAATGTTGTCCACAAAGATTGAAATTTAATTAACATTTTTAAATTGTGCTTTGACATTTTTAGCTCTTCCTATAAAAGCACTCGTGCAGCTGTGTGGTTAAAACAGAGCTTTAACTGTTTGAACCCCTCACCCACTGGAGGCTGATTGTGTTTGACTCCTGACAACAAAACCACTGAAATCCAGATGTAACCAGCGTTCCAAGAACTGCTCCGAGCTCTTGGAGTGATTTGGTGCCTGGGATCAGAGCCCTCCTTCTCAAACAGGATTAAAACCCTCACAAAATGTTCCATTAACTTTGGTAAAAGAGTTTTGCTCAAATGGGATCTTGGAGCAGAGGATTACAGTAAGCTTGACCCTGCTGAGTTGATAACACACTATCTTTGGGTGAAAAAAATAAGAAATTCAAGCTTCTGCAAGAACTCTTTGTTCACTGCTCCCACTGAATTTCCAAAGTGAGCTTCCCCGTTAAAGCAGGCGCACCAAAGAAGATGGAATGGGACAGAATTATTTCCTTTCCTTGTGAAAGGGCAGGGCCTGCAGGAGGAAACTCAGAATTATGAGTAGTTATTATTATTATTATTATTATTATTGAATTTGACTTATGAGTTATAGTAATGAGTTAAATAACTTATGAGTTAAATAACTCAGAATTATTATTATTAATAATAATGACAATAATAATGATATAATAATAGTAATAATATTGTTATTAGACTTTGGGGTGCTGAAGTCAGAGTTCCTTGAACACTCCCAGTCTCCCAAGAGTTTACCCTCTTTTCCAGGTCACTCCTTGGCTGTTTCACAGGTTTGATCCAAGGACAATCAATATTTCTCTTTCAGTATTAAAAAATAGGACAGAAGGACTTTGAAAAAGAAGGAAATACAATTTTCTGAGGACAGAATTATGATTCTGTTAAATCAGTAAAAGAAAAGATATAAGTCCTATATAAAATATGTGGGAAAGTAGGGGAAGAAGGAAAATATTTTCTGAGTTCTGGTAGGAAATCCACGTCCCCTTGAAGTCTCCCACATGCACCAGAGAACAGATCTCATCTTCCGAGTGGGAACACAATGGATTTAATAAAATTCACTCTGCTGGGCAAAGAAATGTAAATATCTGGAATTATATAAACACTGCAGCAGGGCAATGTGGACATGGCCAGGCGAGCCAGGCTGTAGTAAATAACTCCTGTGTTCCACGGAATATTTAACAGCTTCATTTAGAAAGCAGAGCTGCTTCACCTTTTCTGTGTGCACCAGGTGTCAGGACACAATCACATATCAATCCATTCAAATCAACCCCAAACCAGAGCCTCTTATAGAAAAACACAATGCAATTAGAAGGAAATGGTCAGCTCAATATTGGCCCAGTAATGAGAACTGCCTCGATGAAATGACTATATTCATTTAATTAAAAAGCCCATTATGGACCCCATTCCAAGTGCTGCTCACTGAACTCTTTCATATCAATCTCATTTGTGTTTGCAGCATGTTTGGGGCATTATGTTGATTTGTGCAAGCAGGTTCTGGAGAACAAAGTCTTGGGGAAAAACCACTTGGCCCCTCATGAAAGGGTTTCACGAGAGACAAATGGATATCTAGATGAATACAAGCACTAATGGTTATTTTCTAAACTACCTGCAGCTCAGGTTCAGGAGTAGGAGGGATGTAGTAATTTCCAACCTGGAGTACAGCTCAACTCCACGTGCAGCAGTTGCTGAATCACCACAAATTTCACTCAGGTGGCTTTAGAAGCATCGATGCTACCCTGGAGGAAGGAGGAACCTGGAGGGGAGAGCTGCAAACCCCTCCAGCAGCCCCTGCCTGGCAGTAAATCCACAGGGAAGCTGCATTTCCTCCCCCTCACACACACAGAAACCAGGGGAAGTGCAGCAGGGCAGAATTAAGGATGGATACAACAGCAAAGGACATTTTCCAGCCGTTGCATGCACAGATTTTGGCCTTCACTGAACAGACAGGAGTTGAAGCTGAAAGATGCTGAAGAACATCGACCACTGCTGTGTGAAAAGTTGAGGGAAAGCACTGCAGTGTTTTTTAGAGCAAGTGAAAAGGCTTGTAATCAGCCAGATGCACAACTTCTGCTTTGACAAGGCACTGCAGGGATAAGCACTTGGATTTTTATCCCCTTTACCTCAGGGGCTTAAATACCACGGAGCAAAAGCACCTTCAATATGCAGAATCACTGTTTGGACAGACAAGTTCCCAAAAGGTAACCCCAGCACAGGCAGAGCTGCAAAATATTTGCATGTTCAGCTCAACCCCATCCCTGAGCTGACCTAGCTGTGAGAAATTCGCTGCATCCTGGGAAATTATTTGGAATCTGGAAGATTATAACATAAATCTTTGCTTATCACAGGCACAGCCCTGTGTGCTGGGTGATATCCAATATCCTTCCCCACCAGGCCCCTGGTACCACCAGTTGAGCAGGAGTGGCAAAGCAGGAAGAAAATCTGATTTGCACATCTGATTTCTGCAACTTTTCAGGGTTTTGGGGGCAAATATTGCGTGTGTAATCTAGATATGATAGGAATCTGCATATGAATACAGAATTGGGATGGCCTACAGGTTAAAGGGGGGCTCAGCTCCAGGGCTGAGGGGCTCAGTGCCAGGGTTGAAATAATTCCAAGGTAGAGGGGCTCAGTCTCAGGGCTGAGGGGCTCAGTTCAATGCCAGGGTTGAAATATTTCAGTTCCAGGGCTGAAATACTCAATTCCAGGGCTGAGGGGCTCAATTCTAGGACTGGGATTCTTAGTTCCAGGAATGAAATACTGAGTTCCAGGGCTGAAGGGCTCAATTCCAGGGCTGAAATTCTCAATTCTAGGGTTGAAATCTTCAATTCCAGGCTGAGGGGCTAATTTCAGAGCCCAGGGCCTCATTCCGAGCTCATGGCCTCAATTTCAGAGCTGAGTGTCTCAGCTCCAGGGCTGAGTGTCCTAATCCCAGGCTGAGGTGCTCAATCCCAGGGCTGAAATATTAAATTCCAGGGCTGAGGGGCTCAATTCCTGAGCTCAGGGGCTCAATTCCAGGGATGAAATCCTCAATTCCAGGGTGGAAATCCTCAATTCTGGAGCTGAAATCTTTCTTCCAGGGCTGAGTGTCTCAATTGCAGGGCTGAGGGAGCTCAGTTCCAGGGCTGAACCCTGCTGTTAACATTTAGCTGAGGTCCAGCCGTGCCAGCACTTGAATTATTTATGTGATTGCCAATGTTAAGACCCAGCATTTCCAAGAGAGGCCTCGTGCCCCGGCCTTTGGCACCGGCAGCTGCTGCTAATGAGGGCGTGTGATGCCAGTGACCTCCATCCCTGTTCCAGCTCCAAGGGAGCAGGCTGGGGACTGGAAACCACAGGCTGCCTGTTTCCAGCCTCCTGGAATTCACAGAGCTCTGCCTGTGC
>VYZP01054771.1:0-39351 GCA_013400635.1 Hypocryptadius cinnamomeus
AAAAAAAAAGGTTAAAAAACCCCAAAAAAACCCCAAACTTCTTTTCAAAAAGGTACTGAAAAAGCCTCCAAAGCATACACAGGGCTGAGATCACTCACCGTTTGATCCTCTATCAGAATCAAACATTCCTGAGCTACGTCTGGTCTGCCTGCGAGGTGTTGCTAAAATTAAAATCGAAAGAATTAATTTGTGTGGAGCAGAAGGAGCGCCCAGCCGCGGCGCTGCGGCGGTGCCGCCCCGAGGGGCGGAGCGGGAGCTCCACGCAGCCCCAGGCCCCCGCAGCAGCCCGGGCAGTGAGCACGGCTGCTCCTGCACCTCCGGAGCCACATTTACCTTCGCTGTTAGGCGTTTTGGGGAGGCTGCAGGACGTGTTGGATGGCAAAGTGGATTTCAGAGGGGGCCGCCCACGCTTGGATTTTTGTTTCTCCTCATCTTTCTTCTCATCCTTTTCACCATCTTCTTTATTCTGCAGAGGAAACAGTGGATTTTTACTAATGTTTCACTACTGATTATCAAACCTTTTGGTCTATTAAAAACTAGACTGTGGCCTGAATAACTTTTTTTTTCTTAATACAGTACTACAACAAACTCATTGAAATCATTACTTTTGTTTTTTTCTTCTGTTTTCTCTTTGGTCCTCCTTTTTCCACTGGCCAGATAATCCGATCAGCTTTCACCCATTCATCATACCTGAAAGGGAATGAAACCATGCTGTTATCACTGCACATAAAAATGTTTCAATATGAGGAGCAAAAGACTTGAATTAACACAAAATATTTATTAATGCGGTTGGACACCAGGTTGGATGGGGCTCAGAGCAGCCTGGGATAGTGGAAGGTGTCCCTGCCTAGGGCAGGAGGGTGCAATGAGACAGGATTTCCTTTCCAACCCAAACCATTCCAGACAGCAGAGCCTGTATTTACAACCCATGCAGTATTCTGGCCTTAGAAAGGTGAATGACATTTCCAGTCCACAAAAAAACCTCATGGGATGAGGGGAATGAAGGTACAAACTTCCCTGTCTCCCACTGGAACACTCAGGGGACTGAGTCAGCTCTAAAGTGTCAGCTGTTCCACATCAGACACATAGAACAGTTTTCACCACACCATACCTCAGCAGGAAATGTACCTTTTTTTTTTTTTTTAATTATGGCAACAAACTGGAGAGATTCTGAAAAGCACAAACACACTGATGCTCCTCAAAATCTCCTAAAGGTATTAATAAGGCAAAGGGAACCTATAAATATTGCCACACTCAAACTTCATGTTGCCACATAAAGCAATTTGCTTATGGATTTGGAATATCACATGTAATATACCAGAAGTATATAAAGTACTATAAAGACTGGCTGCCAGGAGAAGCATTTTTACAATCCCAGTTAACATTCAATACAAGAATATATTTTATTGCCAAAATTCCAGTGCTTAATACACTTAGTTGTAAATATCTTCACCATTATCAAAGGCTCCCTTAAAGGAAAGTTTGCTAGTGCTAACACTGAAAGACACAATAAATATCAGGGATACTCCTGGAAGGGGTGAGGATCACTAAGGCAGATGGACACTTGGAAAAATACAAGTATATTCTGACATTTCACTGCAACACCATGGACAAAATCACCAACACTGAAAAGTGAAGAAGTCAGAGCCTGTTATATGGATAATTCAAAATGCAGCCATGTCACTGACCATCTCTCACTTGATTTCCTTAAAAACAAAAATTTATTTTGCAAATAAGCCTTTGAAGAAAGAAATGAAAGGCAATTTGTTATCCTCACCTTACATTCCAACCGTAGTAATGAACTAAATATAAAACCTCTCCATCATCAATTTCTGTGCTTTTAATACTGGCTTCATAAATTTTTTGAGTCTTTCCACGTCCATATTTTACTTTCACTTTGGTTCCAGTAAGGCAGGGTTCTGTGTCCTCCTCATCCTCTTCACCTTCTGATTCTCCTTTGTTCTCAATTTCTTCCCTGTAGTAAAATGTATTTAAAATGTCCACTAATTAGTGACAATCCCATTATAAAATTTAGAGAGTAGTCAAGGTAAAAAAAGGCTGCAACAAAAAAAAGAAATTAATTTTCTGCACCCTGTTCTGTCTCTGAAGCTTGCTCAGAAACAGATTTTTTAAATCAAGAACAGAACTTAGGGAGAATAGGGCTAAGTGCCAAAAATATCCAGAAAGTTTTATTAAAATTTAAACACAATTTATAAAGCATACAACTACCTCAAAGCTTAAAGATTATTTTTAAAATTAGTATTTTGATAATACTAAGAGGAATAAAAGTTAACTCAGTGTGTGTCTCCTGAACAGCATAGGAAGAAATAACTTCAGTTTCTGAAATATTTGATTTTAACACATTATTTATAAAAAAAAAGGTACTTTTACAATTGGCTTAACATGCTACAGATTATTAACTGCACCTGAGTTTGAATTGCCATCACAGTGATCCTGTCATGGACACAAACACCATTCCATTGGAAAAAAACTTGATCACAGAAGTGTTCAGCTAAGCTTAAAAGTGTCTGCACAGCCCTTTATTATTTACATCCACCTCTCATTACACCTTTAGCTACTGTTTAAATATTATATTCAAACATATTTTGAAGAACTACAATCAAACCTATTTTTAGCTATAATTCCTTCCCTACTTAAGGGACAATGTAGCATAATTTAGAAGCTATTCTACAAAAAAGTCAGCAAGAAATAAAATACTAAAAAAGACTATGGGTTTGCTTTTAATGAAATAGATTCAGTGAAAGATCAATTATCTTGTGGCAAGCAACTCAGAGGACAAGTAACACCCACACAGCTTAAACAAAACTTTGCTGCCTTGATAATCTGACACACAGTAAAAACAAGGAGCCTGCAGCTTCACAGCCATCAGCAAACCCTTAAAAGCACAGGAGAAGAGGGATTTGCCATTTCTGTTTCAACTGCCCAGGGAAGTGTCCCCAAGCTGTTCCCACCCTGGCAGACTCACAGCTTGGTCAGCTTGGTGTCTGGAGGTATTGGTGTGATAAAACACCAACACAGCCTTGGCAAGTAAAGTGACAGTGAAAAATACAGCCTGGAATCAAGCACAAAAAGATGCTTCCAGAAAGTACAGCAGGCTCTACAAGCTTGAAATAAAATGTTCCCTTCCCTGCCTGTCTGAGTGAATAAGGCTTCTGATTTTCACACTCCAGTAAGATCCAGTCTGTGTCCTCCTGCCTGGAGAACAGCTCAATCATGGCACAGAGACACTCAAAGAAGGTGATACAAGTTAGTGCTTACCTCTCCCTCTGCCTCTCTTCCTCTTCATCTGACTCTTTATCAGAATCCTCCTGTTTTTTAATTTTCTTCTCTTTTTGCTTTGGTGTGCTTTTCTTCCCTAGTGGAGTTTCATTTTCTTTCTTTTCTGCATTCTCAGGTGTTTCCTCTACATCTTTGTTTTCTTTGTTACTGTCTTTTAATTTGTCTTGGGTTTTATCTTCTTCACCCTCTTTTTTAGCAGGGGCTGCATCACGGGCAAGTCTTCTTCGTCCCTGGAACAGAAATAAAATCAGTGTAAGGACTCCTGTCCCCTGCTTTCTTATAACCTCTCCAAAACCCAGCAAAAAAGTGAGACATGCAGCTCCTGTAGAGAAGAAAGGCTGGAGATAACAAAAAAGTGCAAAATATTCTAAAATAGTAAAATTAAAAGTTTAAGTTTTTGTATCTGCTTCATTTGGAATAATGAGGATGAGTTTCTGATTAACTGATGGAGGATTTCAGGACATTTGTTTGGACCTGTAATGCTTGCTACTCTGATAGAAAGGGCCAAAATGTCTTGTTCACCTCCAGCAGTATCATTATTTGAAGTGCTTGTATAGGAATAGTGAGGGGAGGCATCTTCAATCCTGACAGTCACCTGTGGACATCAAGGGCAGAAATCTGTCAGCTTTCAAAAAACTCTAAATAAATTTTTAAAAGGCACCTTGAGTACTCAAGGCAGTTGCTGCCTGAGACTATCTGCAACTGATTCTTAGAGATATAGCACAGGATTATAATTTGATTTATTAGAAGTCTCTTGATAGGATCATTGCTTTTTAATCAGAACAAAGAGCCAATTATTAAAAAGACAAAAAGTTCTTACATTTCTTTATCCTTCTTTTGAACATTCTCAAAAAGAAAAACAAACTCAAAAATAAATGAACAAACTAAAAACAAAGCTAATGTCATGCCAGGAAGTTCACTGAGGCTGATGCAGCTTGGAACAACCACTTTCATTTAAACAGAAATAAAATACATAATAGAAGTCTCAACCTGTGTTTACATCATGTCCTTTCATCTATTAATCTATAAGGCCATATATTGGCTTGAAAAGCTGCTTTGCAAGAAGGATTTCAACAGAATGACATTTTAATCAAACAGAATCTTTAGAACTTGAACAATTTAAAAGCAGCAATTGTTGTCCTTCAGTAGTCATACTCTGTTGAAGAACACAAAATGTTCTTTTAATGTAATTAAATGAGCGCTACAGTCATATTCCAACACCTTTAAAGTACTGTCTGTATTCCTCATGATGTTCAGTATTCTCCAGCTGATGGGCCACCGATCTGATCCATGCAGCTACTAATACAACCCTCACCTCCACAACATTTAGAGACAAATGAAGGCTAAACTTATTTGTTCCTCCCTCTACTTTTGTCTATATACTCTAATATTTGAGTGCTTCTTCTATTAGAAGAGAAACTGTGGTAAAAACCAGCTCAGAGAAATGGGTCTTCCTTTGATTCTCAGATGCAGAGGAGGTTTTTGATATTCCTGTTTCCTGCCAGAAGGCTCCAGGTTCCATGTGCCTGTGGAGATCCTCACCCACACCCAAGACTATCCTGCTGTGTTTCACTGTTCTGATGAGAACAGCTCCAAGCCATCCCTGAACCACAGCACATCCAACTGGGCCTGAGCAAATCCATGCATGGTGTGAAATATGATGGAATAATCAAACCTGACTGTGTCCAGGTAGAACATAATTAACAATTAACACTCACAGAACTCCACACTTGTACCAGTGCAACAATTCCAACGTGCAGCTGCTCCACAGGGAAAACTCATTATGGAAACTGTTCACTACACAAAGGGGCTTTGCTAAGGACTAAACACAATCAGTTCAATCCACTCACCCTTGGGGATCTTAGTTCAATTTCTTCTTTCTCACTTTCACTGCTGGAATAATTTTCTTCTGCTTCTTTTTTAACTTCTGTTGGGGGCATTTTTTGTTCCTCTTTCACACTTTCCTCCATTGGTTCCACGTGTTTCTGTGTCTCTTCTACCACTTTTGGTTCATTGTGATGGATGGTCCTAAACTGAATGTTTGCAGAACGGCAGTACTCTTCAAAACCATAAAGATACCTACAGACACAAAGATGGTCCCATTTATATTCCATGGCTTAGTTTCCATTTATTGAAGTGCATAAAACCTATTTTCCTGCTCAGTAACTTCAGGAAAATAATAATTAAAAAAACAACAAAAAACAAACCCAAATAAAAATATAAAAGCTAGAGAAGATTTTGAAGTGAAACAATTTCAAGTCAAATGCTGGAAAAGAATACACAGAGGTGCTTCCCACATATTTAACTTCATCCCCATCCAGTTAAGAATTCATGACAGCAATGCCATGCATGAGGTTGTTCTCTGGAAACTGCTTGTGCACACTCTAATCCAGTTATAGGTGAGAGAGGTATGAATTACCTTATTCCTCACAGAATTAATATGCAAGTTACAACACACTATCACTGTCACAACCCATTTCCATGTGTCCAAACATCATCATTATTTCCACTGTAACAGCAACTCAGTACACATTTACCAATTACTCTTTCCAGAATAAACACTCTTCTCTGTAAAATACAGACCTTAAACACATGCCCAGTTCAAATCCCACTGAAGACAGTCTCAATATTGTCATCTTCATTGACATTAACATCAGTTCAGTCACTAGTCATTTCTATTTCCAAATTTCCTTAGGTTTGAGTCAAGAGAATCTCATTCTTCCCTTTTACTCAAAAAGCCCAATTATCTGTTGTCAAACTTCCAGGAGGATAAACAATAAAAACAATTTTTATTTAGAAAACGAGCTTGGAAAATGTCACTCCTGAAAGGTTTCCAATGCAAAAGCTACAGATGAAAGCGAGGGTGAGAGGAAAAAGATTTATGCATTTGGTCAATGTAAGTAATGATTTTACTATTTAATAACTCTCACATTCACTATAGCAATGCACACAGCTAAGCCCTAATGCCGTTATTCCACAAATTCTGCAAAGATTATATGTAAATGTACAATCTGAAACATGTCTTTTTTCAGTCAACACCTTTCATGAAGTTAAAGCAACTGGTATAAAATTCTCCTCAATGCATATGAGATCTAAAGATTAAGGAGTCTGTTACTGTTAATTGCCTTAACTTGCAAAACTGCAAATCTGCCAAAGCTTATTTTATAAATTTCAGTGGTGTACTCTGAAATGCCATCAGCACAGGAGGAAAGTGAAAGTTTCTTGGTAAAAAATGAGCAGAATTCTGATGTATTGGAGCAACAGGAACTTCCAGCCCTGACTGCTCCCTCCTTTCCTCCACAACAGCATGGGAAAATGCTCAGAACTGTTCATTAACTGAAGAATATCAACTGCTGTCTCTAGCTACCAAAAACCTCTTGAATATTGTACAAGCTACAACTAGGGAAAAGAAAGGAAAAGTGTTTTCACCATTACCTAATATAAGAACTTACTTTCTATAAGCAGTTTTTACGTTGTAGGAAGCAGCTGAGTTCAAAATAGGAATGCCAAGGTCCATATAAATTTGCTTCCATACAGCACCACTTTCAATCTTTGAGAGGAAAAAAAAGAAAAAAGGAAGTTTACAGGTTTTGTTAAATAAGAACATTAAGGAGTAATATCTAACAGAGCTAAAAGCCAAAGCCTTTTATAACCAATGAACAGTTTGGGCTGGAGGGGACCTTAAAAGTCATCCAGTTCCAACCCCTTGCTATGGGCAGGGACACCTCCCACTATCCCAGGTTGCTCCAAGACCTGTCCAACCTGGCCAGAACACTGCCAGGGATGGGCTATCCACAGCTTCCCTGGACAACCATTTATAGATATGAATGGACAGACATATTTAGTTCAGGGAACAACCAGCACTTACATTGTCACACCCACCCTGCTGATAAACCAGCCTAAAAAGTTTGAAGAGGTTAAGGTCCTTGTAGCCCAGAACTGGTGGTTTATTGATAGGAGTACCTGAATAAAATAAAACAGAAACAAGTTATCCCAAAGAACAGCAAGATGTCTCTTCCATTCCTTTAGCACACATTTGACTACAAGTATTCTGCATTTTAAAATCTGTATTTAATGGATTAAGGTATGTTCCCAAGTCAGTAAATTCCAATGACCAGTTAAGGCTTCACCCTGTTTTGAATGCTTCATTATCTCTGGGTGGTTTATCAGCCTCCCAGGTTTATTAACAACCCCCATCCACCTGGCTGCATCCCACTGCTCCTCTCGTGAGCAGGGAGGACAGCCAGAACTGCAGGAAGCTCCAGAGAACACCTGAGGAATGCTGGAATAGAGCTGTGTGAGAAGAGATTAACTAAAACCACCGCGGGCTGAAAGGAACGAGGAACAAGCAGAGACGTTGGATTAGGAAGAGACACTCAGGAAAACTGTCAGAATGTGGAAAAGCACAAGGACCTGACAGGACATGAATATTTGGGACAGTGCCAGGGAAAAGAAAGAACTCAGACCAGCTGAGTGGCAGTGACATAAAGAACAGTAATTATCTGCAGAAGGAGAAACCAAAAGTGACTTAGGGCAAGTGGCTGCATACGTAGACAATAATCCTCCCAGCAAGGAAGAATAGCAAACCTCCTCCCTGCTGCTTTGTATCTTCTCTCATCTTCATGCAATTATATTTGGAATCATTAAAATAATTTTATAGGACTTTGGGAATACTGTCATGATTCCATGAATCAAAACATTTATACTGAGAGAACAGAATGTAGAACAAATCTGGTGGGAACAGAAATCTTGCTGTAAGGATGGAGAAGGAAAATAAAAAGCAAACAGGCAAGGGGAAAGTCCCAGTCCTGAAGAAGTCCTGCACATTGCTCAATCCACATACTGGCTTGAAAAATATTTCAGGGACTGAGTCTTCAAATGCATCATACAAATGCTTTCTTCTTCTGCCTTCACAAGGTCCTGACATCCCTACTGGTTTTGTAGTCTGTGAGTGTTTAAGAAAGAGAATGAGAAGGCAAGAAAACAGGAAAGTGGGAAGAATGAGGCTACATGAAAGGAAAACTCTGGATTAGCCCAGCAGCAGAATCATTTCTTTTTTTTCCCCCCAACTTAGCCTTTTATTCCCCTAAGGCAGCTTATTCTCCAGAAATACTGGTTATATACACAGGAGGCCTTCAAAATTATATTGGATGAGCTCCAGAACACTTTGCCATGATACATGCTCAATTTCTAAATCTATGATAAGAACTGGCAATATTGATCAGATTTCAATTGTTCTTTCATGATTCTGTGGTCTAGAACACACCTCCTTAGAAGGCATACAGAGCCTCTTTTACAAAGGCAGCTTGATTACCCCATTAATTTTAACAACCTCCCACCCTCAAAAAAAATAAAGGGGCAAATATTCAGACTCTGCAAGTACTTCATGTTTTACCCTTAGCTCTGGTCATTTCAAATTCAAATACAGCAACATTTGCTGCACTCAGTGCTGCTATGGAAATATCATTCAGGTAGCTGCTGTCAAGAGAAAAGAAAGATGAAAAGGGAAAAGGGCAGTAGTTACACCTATAATCTACCTCCACACCAAGGCTACTGCAGGATGAAAATGGTATTTGAAATACAGGACTGAAGTGGTGACTTCATCAGTAAAATTTATCAAACCAATATAGTCCAAAAGACAAAACTCTGCAGGCTTGAATATAGATTTTTAAAAAGGAGCATAAAAGCTTCCATTTTCATGTCAGTCTCATCACAACTGCACATGCCTTATGCAACAGCAGCTCTCCCAAGTCAGCAGGTACATCTTGCTCCCTATGCAGAGCACGTGCACTTCTGATACAGCTCTGAAACCAAGAACTCAACTATTCTGATTTATTAAGTCTCACTTAATTCTGTAAAGACAGATGTTTAAAATACACTATTTTCTTGTTGTAGCTTTTAAGTTGTCTCTTCAGGTATCACTGCTCCATTTGTGCACAGAGACTAGAGGATGGCACATCTCCATTCTCTGCTGGCTGGATTTCACCATCCATGGACAGACTCCACAGCTTCCAGCCTGGGATTAACAGCAGCAGAGCTCTCAGCCATGGCTGTCACCACCAGAAATCAACCAAGGGCTTATTTAACAGGCGTTGTGAACATAAAAAAGGCTTTGTGAAAGCAAAACAAAACCAAAACACCTCAGGGAGGATTTGAGTTCCCTTTGAGTGCTGTGCCATTAAAGAAGTGGACTGAAGATAAAAAAAAAGGAAGAAAATTCAGTGGTACCTCTGTCTTCCATAAACTTGTAAAGCTGTTGGAGGAAGTTGTCCCTCTCTTCAGGATCAAGCTCTTCCTCAGGCTGTGAAAATAAATGCAGTAATAAATGAAAACAGCAAATATACAAAGTAACCATTTATTTGTACAAAAGCCTAAGAGCAAGAACTAAACCCAAACCACTTCCCATTTGGCCCTGAACCCGTGTAACGGTGAAATATGCAGAAAACAAAATTTACTCAGGAAGACTGAAGTGGAACCTCAGGAAGAAAAGAAGAAAATGCAGGTCAGGGAAAGCATCAGTCCATGACAGAATGAATGAGTGACCCTCAAAATTAAAACACCAATACACGTAGCATAGCTGCCTAACACAGAAGAGGTCTGGTATTTACAAGACTGAAAGAATTCACAGGAATTCTGGGGTTTTTTTCGTTAGGTTCTTTCTATTTGTTTGGGGCTTTTTTGTTTAAGTAATTTTCCTTATCCCAGCTTTAGCTCAGATTGCAGAACAATTCTTTCTCCAACAGCACCTGCTGGAGACACTCCAGAGAGTATTTGTTTTGTAATTAAGCTCCAATGCTTGATTTCAGCTTATATTTGGAAACACCTTTAAAGTCACTTCTGTAATTTATTATTATTATAAATTCCTTAGTTTCACCTTTACAACTTAAAGCCTGAAAGAGATAAACACTATGAGATAAATTTATGGCAAGTAATCCACAGTGTGAAATAAAGATATTCCTTTTCTTCCAGTGAAAATTATTTAAAATAAAGTTAATTTATTTGGGGGGGGAGGGGGGTTGGAAGGGGCAGGCAGAGGAAATAATGTTTATGTATCTTCATGGAATTTGACATTCTAGCACAGACCAAAAAAAAAAAACCAAACCATTTTCCCTGCAATGCCTTCTGCATGCCACTTTCTTCCTGCCAGCCTGGCAGTTTGCACAAGGCAGGCTGCAGCTGTCTTGAAGGAAAGACGTACAGTACGTGTCAAAAAATCTCATCATTACATTATTAAAAATAACAGGAAAGTGACAAGCAGTTCCAGAAGGAAACCAGAACAACAATTTAGATTTCAGTCATCTCTGCATTCTGTAAACTTTAAGCTTCAAGGCAAGGAGATAGGCAGAGAAATGGGGATGTACATGCTAGTGCCTTGCTAAGCAGCAAGCAATCTGCCCAGCATCAGAATGAATCCCAGCCCTGCCTGCTTCACTGAATTCTGAGCTTCTAAACCCAACAGGGCTCAGCTACAATCAGGCAGAGACAATACCTGTGTCTTACTTCACTAATTTTTCTTCTGGAGTAATTGGAGGAAATTAAATGTGTAACCACAACGCTGTACAGCATCAGTTACCATTTGCTCAGCACATCACAGGGATTATATAAGGAGAAACAGTTATCTATAGAATTAGCATGCTCTTCCAGGTTATCAAGTGAAGTATTGCTATAGAAACCACCGCTTTTTTCTCTCCATCCAGACGGCAAAATAACTTCAAGATCGAGA
Source organism: Hypocryptadius cinnamomeus (assembly GCA_013400635.1). Lineage (NCBI taxonomy): Eukaryota > Metazoa > Chordata > Aves > Passeriformes > Zosteropidae > Hypocryptadius > Hypocryptadius cinnamomeus. Next base: position 11,024 of record VYZP01054771.1, read on the forward strand.
AATTTCTACCATCTACTGTAATGTTTACTGGCTGAAGGCAATACAGCTCAAACTGTGCAAACTAAATACATCTAATAACAGTAAACATCCAGAAATACTTCTGAATAGTTGAATTAAAGCCATTTCTTCCGTGTGGGCACAAAGCCAAACCAGAACTCAGAACTGTGGGTCAGAACAGCAAAAATGCACATTTAAACAGCAATCTTGCAGCCAGAATTTAGCCCTTCCACTGAGACTTAAGTACTTTCAGCTGAAGAAAAGCAAAAAGGGAAGATGAGAAGTGTTATAGGGTGGGAGCATAAAACCTGGCTGCAATAAGCATCCACCTGTGTGAGACATCCCAAAGTCTGCACCTGCTTCTCTCTGCTGATGGTGTATGAGCCCCTTGACAGAGGGAGTCTGAACTGTGCCTGGTACTGATGCCAGAACAGGCACCAGATTCTTCTGAGAAGTCACTTGAGTAAGCCCTGAGTGACTGCCACCACAGAATACATCTTGGATCAGCTGCTCTTTTGCTTTGGCCAAAATGAGAAAGACCAACCCTTCCTGGATATGCTTACTGCAACATGAGGATAAGATGTCATTTCTTTACCAGAGTTATCTGTTTGGAATTGGACATTAAAGAATTCCAAAGAGTGTCTGCTGCTCTGAGCAAGTTTTACCTTAAATATATCAGCTGTCATAAAATTATAGAATGGGTATGGCAGAATGGACCTTGAAGACCAATTCCCAACCCCCTGCCATGGGGGTTTATCTAAACTGCTGTAAATCTGCACCCAAATCGAGGAAACATCTGAGAAATGTTGATGCCACAACCTGTGATCACCATCAGAGACCAAATGGGGAGCTGAAATTCCCAGCACTGCTTTCCAGCAGGAACCAGGATGACAGTGCCGCTCTCCAAAACTCGCTGCTACTATCCAGACATTTGTGCCTATTTTAGACTGGGCATAAATAAGTTCACAGTGATAATTGTTTAAAACCAGTTACTGAAGAGACTTCTGTCTCTCCATTTCATTTTTTTCTTATAAAGATGTTGCAAAAAGGGGAGGCTATAGCCAAAGGTAAGTCCAAGTGAGAGGCAAAACAACAGGAAAATTTTCAGCTGCGAGAGTTCAAAACTGAGACCTTTCTGCTGTTCATCCAATACCCACAGCTAAACACAACATGAGAAAAACTTTTTAGTTTCAGGACGAGAGGCTGAATTTCATTTAAATGAAAATAAATAAATATCTCTAAGATGTCTCTTTTCTAATTAAAATACTGAAATTTAATGGGTTTGAGATTTTTTTCCTCCTTTCTGACAAGCAGGCCACATGTGTTAGGGAACACTGGAAACAGTAAAGCAATAAAATTGACCATGAACATTATTTTTTTATCTTTGTAAAATGGAGATGTTCCCTTCCCATCTCCATTTCTCATGGTTTTCCAAACAACATTAACAGAATTCATGTATTTTCTAAAACTATCTGGGAAGCACCAGCAACATGAAGCACACAGAAGTGTGTAGAACACTTGTAACTGGTTTTGCTTCATCTGGTTTTGAGCCACTTAATTCACCATGAGCTTTGCCTCTGTCCTTAGCATGATTTTCCAAACAGAGCCAAGAATGTGGCTCTGTTATCCTGACTCATCATTTACTCTACAGAAAGATGTTAAAGCTGCTGTGGGTGCCAACCTTTAGAGCTGAGTGGGAGCACAAAGGATGAAATAGCTTCTTCTACAAAAGAAAGAATGAATCTCTACCTCCAAGCACGTACACCCTGAACTCAGGCAATCTGAGGTGGAGCTACCAGGGACAGATCTTTCTTTTATGTTATAAATAGACTGACAAGACCATAAATGCTTCTGTGAAAGAAATGCAGGTGAAGAGGAAGAGCAGCATACACAGGATTTGGAGTTCACAGGAAGAGATGATCAAGACAAGCTGCCAGAATTACAGTAAATGTAATTTTGTTGCTTCACAGTACTTCAATGAGATTTCATCACTTGCACATTTGCTTTCTAATGCCAAGCTTGAAAACTAATTAAGGAAATGACAAGAATTAAACTGATTGCAACAAGTTAACAGCTTTAAACCACGTGGAGATGAGCATGGTCTTAAAATGTTAATTTGTACCAACAAGAAACCAGAAATTCCACAAACCAACAATGACTCACTCCAGAGCTGCGCCTCAGTTTGCAACTTCTCTTGGAGTGACATTCTGAGAATGCCTCTTTGCATAAAACTGTGAGCAAGGAAGTCTTTAAAGAACATTTGTGCATGGCATGATGCAGGCTGTGCTTCACAGTAGCCAGAACTCCTACAAATGCACACATGCATGACAAGGAGGATTAGCTAATCAATGTTTAGTTATTTTTAAAGGCTATTCTGTGCATTACACATCACAGCTGCTTAGGAGGTTTTATATATATAAATCACAGAATCTTAGAATGGTTTGGATTGGAACCTAAAAAAGCATCTTGTTCCATCTCCTGCCATGAGCAGGGACATCTTCCACCAGACCAGGTTGCTCCAAGCCTCATCCAACCTGGCCTTGGACAGTCCCAGGGATGGGGCAGCCACAGCTGCTCTGGGCACCCTGTGCCAGGGCCTCAGCATCCTCACAGGAAATAATTTTTTCTTAGTATCTAATAAACCACTTCTTTCTGGATATCACCCTTCAGTGACTTTGAAATTACTTTTCCTGTATTGAACGTTCAGAGTCAGCTATTTCAATGTTATTTTAAAATACAAATAGGTTGCAACAGACATGGCAATTTGGGTATGATTTTATGTGATCTCCCACAGTTACTTAGAGCAAAGCCTACACAGAGAACAAGAATTATTTTGAAGCAAAATGTAAATATTTTAATAGTTGACTACTGATCATTTGTAGGAATTTCAAGCCTCCTAAAACACATCATGGATTTCTCATCCTTTATGGACTTAATGCTAATAAACTATATGGAAATAACTTATCATGAGAACTGAAATCCTTGCTTATTTGCAGAATAGGAACATTGGAAAATGCCTCTGGCATCTTCCCTTTTCAACAATGTAAAGCAACTGTGACTGATTTTTTTGATGCTATTGTGATGCAAGAACCTTAAAAAGGTTAAATGAATGCACCCCATGAAACATGCTACACATACATCCTCCAGGTGACTGTCAGAAAGAAGCCTTGAAGAAAATCCCTCTTAGCAAACACCTTGAGGTGCCACAACTCTTCCCTCAATGAGCCATGGAGACCAGCTAGCTGGAACTTTTTTCTGAAGAAATTCCTTGCCTTTACTCTGGTCTTCAGTGAATGTATCTGTTAAGAAGGTGTACTGAGAAGACATCTGAAATAATTGCACATTAAGATCTTCGTTCTAATGGAATCAGAATGGCTGGCAGGGAGACAGAGCCAAACCCAAATATTGCTTACACATCCCCTTGTAAAACAGGGAGCATTTCAATAGGAGACAGAGCCAAACCCAAATATTGCTTATACATCCCCTTGTAAAACAGGGAGCATTTCAATATTTAAGCTTGAGAATCAAATGTGATGGATCACAGTGGATTTCACAGCTTCTCCTACCTCTAGCACATTTACCTGTCTGCAATCCTTTGCCTCACTACTTCATGTTTAGATTAGATTCTTCTTCCCTGACAGAACAACCTCCAGACAAGCAAATACAGTAGCAGATACAACTTGTTTTGAATAAAAATCAGGTAATGTTCAATATTCCAAAAGCTTTTGTTTCTATGTGGAGATACTGGAGTTAAGATTTTCTCTTTCCTTTTAGCTGCAGTGCATAGACTGCCAAATGTACCTTCCAAACACAGCTGACTATCTTCCTCTGACATGTTGAAAGATGGGTAAGAAGTAAAAGCAATATTCAGATTTTTATCTGGATTCAAATTAATTGAATGATTCTTTTAATTTTCATTCAATAAAGAATTTATTTTTATAATACGTTTGGATTTTTTTCACGTTTTATGAAATGTGTTATTAAAATCTTAATTGCTAATGGAAAATAATCCTGAGTTGCACCCTGTATCACCAAAATTTCAGCAATTTGAACATGCTGAGTAGCTCTGTGTAATGCAATCCCTGTTAGAGTCCATGACAAGCAATTTCCACACTGTCCTCCTTCCCAGTCAACTCTGGACCACACAAGTCACTCACCACGGGTGAGGAGGAGGAGCACCAAACCAACCCCCTGTTTGTTCCCCCTCCTCAGCTTACAAAAGCCATGTAAAGCCTGGAAACCTGGTGGTACCAATTCTACCACCTCTTACAAATGTCACAAAAGGCAACACACTTAGAAAGATATTTTCTGTCAAAATAAAGTTGCAGATTTTTAAGCCAGCTACTGGAAAAATGGCAGGATCTAATGTCACCAACTACAACAGATCTCTCTGCTCCATTATCATTATAAAAGATCCTACTTCAGAAAAATAGGACCCTTTCCATTCCAGAGTTAGACTTTTCTGACTGACTTTATCCTGTGATTATATATTAAGTAGGTCTGTGTCCATTTGATTATTTAATGATGGCCTATCATGGCTGGGCAGCAGCTGGACAGGCCTTGTCAGCAAAGCTGCTGTGCATACCAAAAGATGGGAATGGAGGGGAAATAAAAAGGTGTTTTTAATAATCTCAATCCCATCTCTAAAAATATAACCAATTACAGTTCTAAAACAAAAAGCCCACTGAGAATATTCTGGGAGAGGATGGACAGAAGCAATTTCTGACCTTGATTAATAAAAGGAAGCACTCTATAAAATGTAAAATTTCAGTAATTCAACATCTGTATTCAAATACAGGCAAAAAAAAACCCCAATCACTCACTTGTCGATTCTCTCTGCAGCTAGTATTACTCCCTTTCTAGGGGAAAAAAACCAGAAATTCCTTAAATTCCCTAAATGTTGTCTGTTGCAATATCTAGCACGGCCCACAATTAAAAATATGTATTTTAACAGTTGAACCAAGAATTTGACTTAATGGGCCATCATGTCAGCTCTGCTCTGACATTATCTAAAAAAGATTCATATCTACCCTCTGCTACACAGCTTCAGCATGAAGATGCTCACCTTACATTCCTACTTGTCACCTGGAAATAATGGATTCCACAGCTTCTCCTATCAGCACATCCACCTGTCTGGAATCCTTTGCTTCACTATTTTACATTAACACCTCTCTTTAAAAATAATCTCTGTTTCTTTTACAGGAATGCCTCTTTTTTTTTTTTTTTTTTTTTAAATCACCAAGCTTCCCCCTCCCCCTTCTTTGTTTGAAACACACAGCATTTTATGCAATAGGCATGAAAAATGAAAATAAAAATGGATACTAGAAAACTAGTCCAGCAATCCTTGATTTTCAGTGACTGATACTCTGAAATTTTAACCAGTGTTAATACAGACAGAGCAATATAGCCTGCAACAGTTCACACCCTGCAAAATGTGGCCTATTCAGTCTTTTTCACTGCAAACAGAGGGGAAAAAACCCAGAGGATTTTACATTTCTGCACACATTTATCTCAGATTTATCTTATCATACCATTATTCATACACAGACATCTACTCCATTTTCCAAAACACTGATATCCGAGCATAAAATTCCCACCTAAAACCAGATTTTTATTGTCTTTTTTTTATTATTATTTTTACCTGGAAAGATCTCCCCTGGCTGCAAGCTCCACCAGACAGTTCCCAGATCAGAAACCCAAGTCAAACCCCCATCCCCAAGCACCACGCTCACATCACGGATCCAAGCACACGATCCTTACCTAGCAGCTGCATTCTTTCAAACGTAAAATGGTTTTACTTCCTTTCTATCTAATCTGCCCACTGCCTGGACATATTTTCAGCCTGACTTCCAAATATTCGCTCGCGTTCGCTCTCTCTCCCCGCGCGGCGGCCGCGGTTAACCGGCATTACTTACATTCTCTTCCGCACGGAAAAAAAAAAAAAAAAATTAAAAAAAACCACCACCAAACTAATAAAACGAACTAGTAAGGCTAAGGAGAACGCGAGGCATTAGATGAAAGGCAGAGGAAGGGCCAGCCCATCTCCGAGCCCCCGGCCAGCCCCGGCTCCCGCGGCCGCTCCCCGCGCCTGCGCCGCGCCCGCTCCCGTTGCCCTGGGAACGCCGAGGCCGCCGCCAAGCGCCATCGGCCATTCCGTGTGGGAAGGGAAGGCGAGGGGAAAGGGAAGCGGCCTTTGACCTTCCTGCCGACACACACAGGCCGCACCGGGGCTTCGCTGTTCATGTTTTTGGGGTGTATTGTGAGAACGGCGCGGTGGGGAAACAAATAAATCCCGCAGTGCCTCCTCTCCCCGCCCCCCACCTCCGCCCATGCTTCTAAATCCAACATCCAGGTTACAAGCAGGGAGCAGAACTAGAAGAGAATTCTGTAACAGCAGTCCTGATGACATGAGGAAAATGGCTAACTTCATGCAAAAGGAGCCACTTCAAGTACTCGAATGCAGAAAAAACTGTTATTATGAGAATCATGGAATCACATTCCATGATCTGCGTTGGAAGGAACCTTAATGATCATCCAGTTCTAACTCCCTGCATGGGGACACCTTCCACCAAAACAGGTTCTTCCAAGCCCTGTCCAACCTTGCCTGGAACAATTCCAGGGATGGAGCAGCCACAGCTTCTGTGGGCAACCTGTGCCAGGGCCTCACCAGCCTCACAGTCAAGAATTTCTTCCTGATGTCTAACCTAAATCTCTCAGTCAGTTTAAAGCCATTCCCCCTTGTCTATCACTCATGCCCTTGTCCCAAGTCCAGCTCTCCTGCAGCTGGAGCAGCTCCATGGCTCCTCTGGAGCAGCCTCCACAGGTCCCTGCTGGGCTGAGACCCCGGGGCTGCACAAAGTGCTCTGGTGGGGTGTCAGGGGAGCAGAGCAAAGGGGACAATCCCCTTTGTGAGGCAGCCCAGGACACGTTCAGCTTTCCGAGCCACGAGCGCTCATTGCTGGCTCATATCCAGCCTTTTATCCACGAGAAGCCCCAAGCCCTTCTCCACAGGGCTGCTCTCCATGAATTCCTCTCCCAGTCTGGACAAGCCACAGCACGTCAGACAGAAAGTCCATCCGCCACATCATCCTGTGATTCCAAACCTAACAGGCACGAAGGTCTGTCCTGTGCTGCTCCTAAGCAGCATTTATTGCCCTCTGAATCAGCTCATAGTTTCAACCTCCTGCTTTTGTTTGAAATTTTTGTCGCTTTTTTTAAAATCACACTACTGTTTTCTGAAACAAGTTACTTGCACATAACCTACATACATGTGAGTTCTATAGTATTTTATTAATAAGTTGTAAAATGGTTAATTATTTTTATAAGGTTTTTTAAGGTTAAATTATTTAAGAAATTATATTTAAATTATTTTTATTTTTACTTTAATAATTAGTTATTTGAAGTCCGCAATGCAGACTTTTTTGTTTAATTATAAAATATTAGTTAAATTTATGAAGAAGGATTAGCTTTTAAATTTTTTATTTTGTTTTATATATATATAGCTATATTTTAAAACTTTTAAATTTTTTATTTTGTGATATTACAAGTTTTTATTTAAATTATATACTCATAATTTTAGCATTATTAATTTTGGAATCTTTCTCTGTGGCTTCAGGTCAAATGTAGTGTTCTCTTGAGGGTTTGTATTTTTTAGTATAGAAAGTTTAAAATTCTTAATATCTAGAGTTCTAACACATACAAAGAAAAATACAAAAGGAAATTACAAAAGAAAAATACCAAGATACTGTATTTAAGGTGGAATTTCTACTATTAGGCTCAACAGAAGTTTTTTGGTTTTGCATTTTCTTTCGACCCAGAACCTTTCAGTCTTCTCTGCCTTGAATTTAGCTTCTGAGATTTGTCTCCAGTTTCCTCAACGGGTAACAGGAGGCAACTTGCCACTGCTCACAAATCCCAACAGAGACAACTGTGGCAGAGAGAACATGAGCAGGACTGAAAAGACACTGAAGTGAGCTGAGTCTGAGAACAGTATGTTGGAAAGTGCAGCATTTTCAGGCAAGCAAATCATTAAATTATCCCTGAAAAATGACTGAGATGGTCCAAAAATGGCTGAAATTGTTCAGACTCACCGCTACTTCTTCTGTTTTCTCTTCTTTTTTTGGCTCCTCTTCATCAGTTTCTGCAGCAGCTCCATCCTCCTCATCACTGCTGGAGGACTCCAGGATTTCACTGATGTCCATTTTCCAGTTCCGAGGAACACCCTTGGTGCTGAGAAACGTGCTTGCCTCCTGTAGCCCTAGAGAGGAAAGGGCCCTGGCTTCACCTCCTCTGCAGCATGCACAGCCACAGAGCATTTCTTATTTCCTTTTCACCTTCTTGTAAATCACAACACCAACTTAAATGCAATGAATCCATCACAGATCAAGCACCATGGCTTACTCTGCTCTTTCCAAAATACCATGGTTTAGATTAAAAAAAAAAAAAGAAAATATAAGAGAAAAGAGCACTGCCCAGAGAGATTTGACACTGATGTTTGGAACAGAGGGAAAACATGTTAGTGAGCAAAGGAGTGATGGGACAGGCACAAGTTACATTTGTAAAATGGAAATATCTCAAATTCTTTTTCTTTAAGGGGTGCTCCAAGGATGGAAAACAACAAAGCAAAACAAACCCAGATAACCCCAATATCTGCCCCTCAGTCACAATAAAAGACTTTAATAAAGGAGCCAGAAAAACACCCAGAAGAACATACTGCAATGAACTGTTCAGTGTTACGAGAGAAGAAAAGGCACCAGTTTTTAACACTGCTGACAGAAAAACCTCCAGACATAGGTTTCAACTCTCTTTTTTTTTTTTTGAAACCATAAACCATTACTACCTTTGGTTCCAAAATATTCCCTTGTAGCAAGGAATGACACAACCTAATTATGTTCTGCACAGGAAAAAAAAGTTCCTTTCTTCAATTTATTTCAAACCTGGCATCTGCTATTTTTTTTTGCTGTTCTAAAGTTCTTGTACTGTGAAACAGCTATTAAGAACAAAGTAGAAGAGAAATAATGTAATATTAGACAAATCAATCAAAACCACCTCAACCTTGCATTTGAAGCATTTTAAATCTTGACTTGTTAAGGAGCTGCTGCACACCTTTACTCAAACCAGACACTGTTGTTGAGTGGGGATTGCTTTGTTGCTGGGTGGCATTTTTAATCCTATTTTTTAATAAATACAATCAAAACATTTCTCCTTAACACATTTCATGTTTTGATGGATTCTGGTTTCCATATCATTTATCCATTCATCCATCCATCCAATTCTGTAATTATATTTTTAAATTAAATATTAATCACAAACTGTTGTTGTTATGACATTTACACCCTGCTGTCTGGATATCTTTAAAGTCAACAGAGTGCTCTGAGCAATAGCACAAATTTTAGCATTAGGAGAGGTAACTATATATTCCACTGCTTAGTGACATGTCAAATAGACTACACTGAAAATACTCTATTCATTTTCCACAAAATTCCGCAATGAAATAAAAATCAAATAAAGAAGATTTCTACTAGACAAGGCTATATCCATAGTTTCTCTAACTTCTCCCATTTAAAATTGTTTACAAAATATCCAAGAGCAATCATCAGAAATCAACTGGTCATCATTTATCAGCAAATGTTAAAAGAACCTTTGCATGAAATTACTTATTTAAACACCTAGAATTTATTCTAAATTACCTTTTTTAGGAGAGGACTCTGATTTTGGTAAGTTTTGAAGATCTAATTCCTTAATGTCTTTTCTTGCTATTGAGTAACTGTAAAAGAATAAGGTTTTGTGATTACATCACAGAAAAGCAAGCATTTGACTTAGAAAAACAGCAATTTCTAAAATTTTCAAGTTATCATTCACTTGCAAGGTCCTTGCTAACAACTAGCTGCCTAAGGCATTGTTATTGTATGGTCCAAACACAAGAGTAAGTTACCCAGGCTAAGTTTCCAATCTTTGAAATCCAGGCATTAGAGTATCCTTAAGTAATTGAGAAAACTTTGTAAATGTCCTTTATTTTAATTGCTTAGCCTGCACAAATTTGCAAAGGTTAAACGTGCAGGCAAAAAAGTATTTCTGAACTGAAAATATGCACAAGAATCAAGAGCTTCTCTCCAAAACAAGGATCTAAGAGGACAGAAAAGGCCCCTATTTTCAAAATGCCTTTCTACTGGCACAGAACAACAGTGAAGCCAATTCACAGATTTGCATTGATAGACAGTTGATTTCAATTTTTAAATTACAAAAGTGTTCTCACAGCAAAACATATGGAGGTTGCTCTGTTCCAAAGTCATACTGGATATCCAGTCCCTGAGTTACAAGAGAAATCCTAACCAAAATGCAGGGAGAGCCTTACAAGTGAGTTAGTCTAACACATTTTTTTTCCTTCTTTCATTATTTCAGAAAATCTGGAGTAAAACTTCACGAATCAGAGGCTGCCATTTTCTGAAGTTAAAGCTATTAGGCTATGGGGAAAAAAAAAAAATCAGACAGAGCAGATCTAGATGTTTTACCAGTAACATTCAACCTTCAGCACAGAGCCAGGCTCATCTAGAAGGCTGATGACACATCCACATGAAGAGGCCAAAATGAACCAAGTCTTCAGGTACTTGAAATACATTTCAGTAAGCAACTGAAATAACCTACTCAAAATCATGGCTATCAAAAATCAAAAACTGCTCACTTTGAAAGAAAGAGGGTGACAGGTGGCCTTTGGCAAGGAAGTTTTTAGTTACAATGTGTTACCACAGATGCAATGCAATAACAATGAAGAGAAATCAAGGGGAGCAGCCTCTAAAAAAAACCCAAAAGCAGCCTTCATGCTCTTATCAATACATTATTCATCATGCAAGACACATCTGTGTCTCTCCTCCTTCTCCCTTTTGGAGTGGAGGATGGACTAACAGGACTTCTTCTTTTTGAAGGAATATGATTCAGATTCTGTAAACATTTTCATTAGTAATTCTCTTTGAATTCTCTTTTCTATTAAAAAAGAAAAGTAGACTGAACCCTTATAAACTATCTAAACAGCTATGGACATCTGGGCTCTGGAGGTAATGAGGCAGATACCAAACTACTACAACTGACACCTGGACAGAAGGTAATTTAAGACAGTAAGGGAAATAATTAAAACCAAAACTCACTTTAAAGGATAGAAATAACAAAAAAATAGGAAAGAAATCCAGGTGTTTACACTTTAAGTTGTTGATATTTTTACATGAAGATGCACCAGAAACTTTCTTGATTCAATGAATTCTTATTGCTACACACAATGGAAAGAAGGGTGAGGAAGCACAGAAGGAGTCAGCTGGAAATAGATTGTCAATGCCAAATGTGTCCATCCAGCGTTACAGAAAACTGTATCCTTTCCTTTTGGAAGAAATAACATCTTCAGGAGCAATATGTGATGGGTTTCCCAGTTTCCCCCCACAGGTATCTAACCAAAGGGAGCTATCACTTACAATTTGGAATCTGCAAAGGATCGAACTAGACACTGGTCCTTTTTCACGGTGACGTCGTCATTGCAGCTCGGTGACACAACCTGAGGAGTCAAATAAAACATTCCTTTATAAAAAAAACCAAACAAACCACATACCAAAAACAAACAAAAAAGCTGATCTTAAAAGGAAGGAACGATAGACTGCAGCAAAACTGCTGTTTTCTGTTTCTTCTATTGTATTTCCAGTATTGGGTAAACAAACCTACTTCAATTTATACTACTAAGGCCAACAACAACAAATTCCAAGAAGCAATTTACCCCAAACTATTGACTTGTTATGTACAAGCCAAAAAAGTCTAAAATTTCATTTGAAAACTAATCTGCTGAAGTCACATCACAGGATCCTGTTCATTCACTCTGCTTTTTTAGCTCTTGTTCACACAAAATTTTTAAAAGCATCTATTTAAAAAGTCATAAACCCACTTATTTTATACTAGCTTCTGATTTTTGGCATTTAAACTGAGACTTAAGTTGGTTTTTTGGTTTGTTTTGTTTACTGAGGTGTATGTAATATAAACCACTGTGAAATCCACCACATCCTTCCACAGCAGTATCATCTCTACGTCTAAAGCAAGTGGTAAAAATACATTTGCAGGATGTGTATTACCACAAACAGAACAAGTTTATGTTTTGCTCTAGAATGTATACAAACAGAAAAAGTTAAATGCAAATAGATAACCTCCAGGTACTTAACCCACCAGTTCAGAACCACGTTACATAAAAATCTGTCATTACTAAAGGGAGCTATAACCAGAACATGTACAATAGCACATTTTAAACTGAGGTACATACAGGTGGATAAGGCAGTGTCAACTGTTCACCTTACATTACATCATTTCTGAAAATAGCAAAAAGTTTTACATGTGCATATTAAAAGCTGCTTTCTGTAGAAAACTTTTTGTGTGTATCAATGAGATGCAAAGTGTTTCCCTTTACAATACAGGTCTACTTGAACTTGGATTTATTTAATGTGTATTTATTATCAGCAGTGGCAATGAACAGCTGTATCATTTATTGACAATCAAATAAAAGTAAGCACTAATATCTGCTCCTGGAGTAACTGACCACTGATACAAATGCAAGCATCAAAGAAATCAGTATTTCATAAAACTGAAAGTCTAGGGAAAAAGACAATTACATTAAAAAAAAATCAAATCCCACTGCAATTAAAATTCATAAATCTAGATCCTCTTAAATTGCCTGGGAGTGCAAGTCCTAACATACTTTATTTTTAGAAGAAAAGTATCATTACACACTGATCATTTTGTATGCAGTTCTAAAACACTTTAATGCCATGAAACTAACTTACACATAAATGTTAATCTCTGCTTTCCTACTCTTCAGAGATACTGCAAAACACTTGTATTTTTAGCCAACATGGGAGTAGAGCTTAGCCTGACTACATTCACAGCTTTGCTGCAAAAGGAACTCACCAAAGCTGGGTACCAGTCTGCCTTCTCTGAATTACAAGTCACACTCACAACCTTGCCAAGCAATTCATCGTTGAGGCGCCTCTTATCTTCATCCTCTTCTTCACTACTTTCTTCTTCCTTTTCATCTTCAGTACTGAATTATCAAAATGTATATTTTAAAGTTTGTCTGAAGTTACTACTTGAAAACCAAAAAGAGCTTACAACAAGATTTTTCTTCCTATTTCGCAAAGCTTCAAATATAATTATAATTTTAAGAGCTGAAATTGCTTGAAATACACTTAAATAGTAAGTGCATTTACTCAGTAAGAGGAATTTTGTAGGAATTCTTTCCAAGTAGCAGTATTTTATAACAGCATCATGTTAGAATTGGAGACATGACTCAGGTTTTGATTTTGCACAGACAAAACAAAGAAAAATGCTCTCTACCCCAAAAATTAGAAAGCACCTTTATTTTTACTGTGTTCAGTATAAAGAAGGTTAAAAAATCCTACATTTCCTATTAGATGAAAGAAGCATAAATGTTCTTAAGGATACTACAGGAAAAAACCCTTCAATTTCACAGTATTGCCAGCATATGACCATGTCTATCAGCTGTGCACAAAATTCAGGTGACAGAGCATTCATTCAGTGGGACTGCTTCAGTTTTAGCAAAGAACACTAAAGGAAAAGCAGAACACTCCCAAAACTCACACAGGAAGAGAAGATCTTCTCCCTCTATTAGATTTCTTCCCAATAACTGGAGTTCCAAAGTGCTCTGGATTGGTTAGTGGCAGTTGATCAAGTGTCTGCACAGAAAAGGAGGAAACAACAATGGTTTGCAATATCTTGTTATAAAAAAAAATATGAATTAAGTATTTGTTTTTAATTCCATGTCCACCATTGTCTTACCTCACTTTCTGCAAAGTGCCTTTCTCCCTTCAAGCATAATGAAGTTCGTCTCAAGGTCCTTTCATCACCGTCATCAAAAACTAGGGTGAAGCCAAGAGAACACAGCAGCACAAGCTGATCAATCCCAAGTCTACTGCTTATCTCACAATCAAGAACATTCTCTAAAACATCACTTTCAAGCCTAATTTACTCACTCTTTAGCCCACAAGCAAAAGGAAAGTCAGTATTCAGGATTCAGTCTTGGAATAGATTTTCCCACAGAGATTCAAGCCAGTACAAAGCCAGTAAGGCTTTGGATGCAAGTCTGAGTGTAATTTAGACATTCTTCTAGCAATACAACTGCACATTTCAAACCACAAGCCTGGCTGCACACCAGTTACTATTATCTAGCAATCTCTGGGGTTTGTTTGGTTTTGTGGATATACCACCCTATACATTTCTTCCTTACTTATCATCATTTAATGAATATGGTACCTTTTACTTCTCCTCTTGCTATGAGCAATCCCACAAAAAGATCAATGGAAAGAAAAACAAGTTTCTGCTACACTTTCAATGCCATCTTACAAACAGATCAAGATACTGGAAGCCTGCAATTCCAGGTCTGACATTTCATAAGGAATATTTAGTACACGTCCTGTTGTGTTATATCTCATGAACTGGAAGTTCCATGAATTTCCATCAATACACAGAAGAAGAAGGCCAGAACACTGTGAGGCTACTGCAAGCTTTGCCTGAGAATATTCTGTTCTTCAGTTTAGATAAAACCACTTCAGGAAAATTTCCTTGAAGAGAAGGAAAGCAAAGTTACCAATTCCCCCTGACTGCAAAGAGCAGAGCCCAGGTGGCTGCAGGCTGGAATCTCAGCCAGGTACAAGTTTATTTGTATGGGGTCAAAGTGCAGAACAGAACACTTCTCTACATTTAAACTACTTGAAACAGACTTTGGGCACTAGTGAAAGAAAGTTTCAAGTGCTGTGCATAGCAGTATGGTAATTTTGGCATACTTATAAAATTAATTAAGCTGGATAAGATAAGCTTTAAGGTTCCTCCATCTTCAGAGTAAATACTGCTGTGGTATGCTCCATATGCTCCACTACTGAACTATCTTAATGGCTTAGAACACTTGTACACACAAAACAATTAACTTTTCCTCCTCTAAAAATCTCAAGCTACTAAATTTTCAAGAATAACCATTTTAGGGGACAAATGGCTGGTGACTGGCAACAGGTAACTGGATTGAAAAAAAGCAAACAGAACCTAATACTTGACAATAGACCTAAACTGCTTCTTTTTATTTATTGTCTCCAAAATTGGAAGCTCTATCTCTTTATTTAAAGCTAGTCCAGTAGAGGGATAAAGCAATTAAACTGTTCATAAAGCAGATGACATATACCAGTTTTTCATCCTTAAAAGATTAAATGTTATAAATACTGCAGGTTAAGTAAAATACCCTCAGTAAAATACGTTTAACTCAAATTAAGACACAAAGGAAATTATTACTATCAAGAGTAACAATTTATGTTGTGGACATGTATAAAGTACCTGCAGCTGCCAGCATAGCTTCTGAACTTGGAGCAAAACATCCTTGCAGAACAACAAAGTGTAAAAGAACAGCATAAACAGAAAGATTCCCTTATCTACATAAATGATCACTTTAGTAAGTTTCAATAGAGAAAGGATAGCATCATTTGTCATACAACAATATCAATTATTTGAGTTACTCAGGTGAAGCCAAGTAAGGAGTCTCTCCAATTAATCATGATGCTTGAAGTATTTCGTAATTGTAGCTACTTCAAACTTGCTTCTCCTCTAGGGAAAACACTTGACTGTGCCTTACTGAAAGGGCAACCAGAAACTCACACTGATAAACTCAGCACCTTTAAAAATACAAGCATTTCTTAAACTAAATAGGTCTTGTGGTTTCCATCTCACTCTTCAGAAAAATCTGCAACACCAAAGTACTGCTCATATTCATGTCACCCTGTGAGTGACTCTTTAATGCTAGTCCTAGAGGATTTAAGGGAATGCCTGTCCAAGGCACAGTATCAAATATTAAGGATTCTGGAAATATAAGCAGTAAGGCAGATGGCACAGTTTTTGCCTATGAGATATTTTGAAGCTGTGATAACAGTCGTGTCAGAAGAACTTAATACACTCTAAGCTGCAAATTCATTCCTCTTTTTAATCTCATCCAGAAGCAAGGTTGTTTAACTCTAGCTAAAATGCCTGGAACTAACAATCAAACGAAAAACTTTTAAATTAATGTTGAATAACTTGCATCAATTACTTCATTCCTTCAACAGGTTATTGCTCCAACTCCAAATTCTTCAAAAGCAAAAATCCTAAAGGTTGTGTTTTATAAGGAAGATTCACTGGGCAGGGAGAGGGCAGGAAACAGGAACAGAAGACAAGGAGACATCTCCCCATCCACACGCACACAGTGAAGTCATCAAAGGATGTGCTTACAGTGTCACCATTCTCATCTCTGAAGAGGAAATTACTGTCCTGTCTTTCCAAAAAAACAAGGGTGAAAAAGCAGAAGCTCTTGAGGTCCTCCCATTGCCTCATCTCGCAGTGGGCAGGGGCTTGCTGGGGAAAGAAGGTGCAGCAGCTGATTTCTGGGAAGGAAGGGATACAAACTAGCCAGGGAACTGCCCACTGCTGCTGAACAGTCAACGGAGCATCACGGCAAGGGAGGGAAGAAAAGCGACATTTCTGCCGGGCAGAGCCCTTCCTTCCAAACATGCTCCTTAATGAGGAACACTGACAGAAGGGGAAAAGAGATGAGTAAGCAGCACAACCTGGAGGAACAGTCTCTGCCATAATGCTTGGTCTAGTCCCAAGAACTGAGCCACATATGTTCCATACAGAGCATATTGAAACAGTGACAATAAAATGGAAATGTTCAGAATTTTGCTGCATCTCGACCTTGTCTATGATAAGAGGAAACAGAATTGGGTTTTTTTTCTGTTTGTGGAAATCTACACAACCCTAATCTAGGACAGAAAAATAAAAACAAACTTCCCAGCAGTGGTCAATACAACACTTTGCAAGAACTAAAAAAAAAAAAAAATTTACTAAAAGTTCAGCACCTCAAAAATGCAACTTTAAACTCACTATTGATGAGCTGGTATCTTCCATTTCCTGTCCACAGCAGACTTGTACACACCATCAGCAAAAATCCACTGACCCTATCTTTACAATAAGACTGTCTCAAGTTTGGTTTTCATGTACTTAAATATATAGTATTAACCAGTCAACTAATCAAAATCATTTTTAGGAACTGTGAAGAAGCTTGTCACAAAATACTACAGATCAGTATGACTACATCTTGTTTAGAAATATATATAGCTATATTATAAATAGATTTAAGACAGAAAAAAACAACAAAGAACAAGACAGAAAAAGGAGAAGAGAGCAGAACTCTAGAGAGAACATCCTCATGGCAGTTACGAGATGACTTCCACAGAGCCACCAGTGTCACCAGGACAAGGCAGTTCTGTGACACACAAGTGCACAGGAAAAACAACCCTCAAGGCTGCATCCTGCTAACTTCAAATCCAACAAGTTGTGTTACTGCTGCTGCCCAAACCAAGAGAGATTAAATTCTACACTGCAAGGAAACAATTTTGTCTCGTTTCCCAATCCACTGAGAAACTTTTAAGTCACCAAGACAATGAAATGAAAGTACATACCACAAATGAAAGCTGTTCCAGTGTTACTCTGCACACTGAATTATTCTCACTGGCTGCCTGGCAAGCAGCAATTTATGAACTACAAGAGATGCTGTCTAGGAATATCTTGAGTAATGTGGGCAGATTTTGCAGATATTTGGGGTTCAGCTGTGGAAACAATATAGGAAGTACCAGGAGCTGTGCAGTGCTTGTTGAATAGCCTTGTAGACAAGAGCTGTACTACTGATTCACCACTGTAAAAGGACTTAAGACCAAGTACTGCACCGTACTGTGCTACTGAGACACCACACAACTCAAATTTACTATTTTTATAAATGATTTTAAGTGAGCCCAAGCTCCTCTTACAAAAATATATTTAAAATATCCCAGAAAACAAGGAAGCTTGAGTGACCTTTGAGCCTACTCATAGAAAACTATCACCTCACAGAGAAAAGCCTGCTGCCTGAAACTGCTTTTTCTGAAATTATAATCTTACTATTGCTACACATAAAGAGATCAGAGAAAAAAATCTACCTCCTTGCTTTCCCTAGAGTATTGTTTGTACACAATTTTAAGATATTTTTAACACTCAGTTCACATAGTAGCAAAGGTGGTTTGAAAAGCAAAAGTTAGATCCAGTTGATTTGTAACAAGGTTCTAGGTTAAAATACTATTTTTCACTACAAAATCTTGCTCCTCTACACACCTGTTCCCTAAACATGTGTAAACACAACACATAGTTCTTTTTTTCCCCTAGATTCTCCAGAGAGCAACCAACAGAGCTACTGCAGCATTTTTATGTGCCACAGGTATACCGACACAACACATCCCATGGAAGGGCTCTGGACAAATACAGGGTTTCCTCAAAAGCCACACAAGCAAATTTTAAAAAGAACAAATTTACGGTGGGTGATGGTGGTGGAGAACACCAGCCAAGTGGAGGCAAACACCTGTGGTTCTGGATTCCTGGATGACACATGCACAGCCCAGAGATGATGCTTCTGCCACGTGGACCTCAGCAGGATGCTGGGAACTGGTCAAACCAGCCCTGCAGACATGGCCAGCACCTGGCACACAGCACAGGATTGGGTGCTGGTCAAGCTTTGAAGGGACAGACCAACAGCTCTGGCATGGATGGACTGAGCTGGCTGTGGGGGCACTGAGAGCTCCCAGCACCCTTGGAGTAAGAGCTAACAGCTGTAGGGGACCCAGGACCAGGCCTATTCTTCTTAGCATAAATATCTCCACAAAGCAGCAAAAACTTCCTTTAAAAATAGGAAAATGTGACCATAAATAGCTCCTGTTAGCAACCCTGCTCCTAAAGTCCTGGGACATCAATGTTGGTTCATTTGCTGATAAATACCCTCAACATTATGAGCTGGAATTTTCAAAATGCATGGAACATGCAAGATGACTAAAACCAAATCCTCAGTATCTTTAATTTCTGTGACCTCACCACCACAGTAACGTGAAGTGACGCAGTTGGTGGCTCAGACTACACTTCATACCCAGAACAGGCACCCAGGTCTCTAACTCCTCTCAGCACACACTCAACTCAGCATTTCCTGGAAACTGCCACCATGATTACATGAGAGGAAGAAGCCACCAACAGAGCTGTGGGGCTCACTGAGGTGCCTCAGAAGTGTCTGAATGGCAAAAGTCTCAAAAAGTAAGGGATCACATTCCCTTTCACTCTAAGCAGTACATAAAATCCTAATAACTGACAGCAAGGTGTGCCAGAAACTGCAAAAACCTCTCACTGTTTCCCTGTCCCACTTCCTACTCGTTTCAGAGGAAACATTACTGAAAGTTAATACATGTTTTTATTCTTTCTTTAGAAACATTTTTCCATTAGTCTACCTAGCAAAATAAAAGATTCAATATATTTGATCTGGTTTTGTTTAAACTTGTTTAAATTTGTAGAAATTATATTACATAATAAAAAGAGACCTAAGCATACAAGATCACTGACCTGAGCTTTTTCAAAGGAGAGATGACATGGGGCAAACCAGGCCATTCTAACAGCAACTCCTGGATGCCTGCTCAAATGAAATCCTGTTTCTCACTTTTATATATATATTACATCACTTCTAATTCTGTGCAGAGGTGATACAGAAGTGTTTCCTCAAAGAACATCTACATAAGGATTTATGTTTTCTGAAATTCTGGTAATGCTTGTAAGACTCCAGGCAGAGTGAGAGAAGGAAAATACAACTATGCACTTTGTAAGGTGTGGTCTGGGTTGTGGTTTCTTTGTTTGTCAGTCATTTCAGACATTATTTCAGTATTTACTTGAAGCATTTTACAAGTTAACAGAGAATCAGGTAGATGGTACACTCAGTAAAGTGTAATTCAAACCTTGTTCAGCTAAAGCAGAGCTGACAGACCACTTTAGTTCTATGCAATTATCACCCAACAATATATTAAGCACTTCAAAAGCATCAATGCAGTACCTTGCAATTTGTAAATTAAAGAAGTTCAGTTTAGATAACTGCATTCTAAGGAAAAACATCATCAAATCATTGAATCACTTAGTAAAATCACCAGGTCCAACGGAACCATTTGTTAACCAAAGAACTTAAACCCCTGTTAGTGTCACATCACTTTGGATTTGAGGAGTGCCTTGTGCAGTGACATTTCCCAGACAGTTTTAAACTTCCACTCCAAACAGCTTTTGCCTCTTTACCTGCTTATACTGAAAAGCTGAATTTCAAAGGTAATTTCAGAAGTATTTCCAAATCCCAGCTGAAAAGTTCAATAGGACTACATGGCTAGATTAACATCACTGTCATATAAAAAGAGGTCAAAAAGTGATTCTGTTGAAGCTACAATAAAAATAAAGCCTTGTTTATTCTGGGTACATGAACACCATTAATAGACAGGAGATACTGTTGAAATACACAAACTGATCATCACTGTGGCTCTTGCACTATAGTGGTGGCAAAGTAGCCTATTATAGCAAACCCAGCACTCTCACTGACTCAATTTATTGACAAAAGCAAAGTTGGTCCAGGTGACTTTTCTCCTTGACATCCCTACATGAAACAGAGAAACTGATATGCAAAAGTGAATATCATCACTTCTCTTTAGGCACACAGGCAGTTTGGTTTGGCATTTTTTACACATCTGTACTTAATACTCTGAAAATGTTTGCCTGTATATATTTCTGGTTTCACTAGCCAGAGATCAGTTTGCTTTTAGATCACTAAGAGATATTAGATAACAGAGAATAAATAGTAAGGGAAATGCACAAACTACTGAAATACAAGCTTTCCCTTGTGCTTTCCATCCCAAAATGTTCAGGAAGGCATCCTGTAAACCTGGAGTCTGGTTAATCCACCTCCCTCTCAGCTCTTCAGCTGTGACTGCATCAGTCAGGGAGGCTGTGGAGCAGCACACCCACCAGCTACTAAAAAACAACCAATTCAACTGTTTGCTTTACCAGCAACATAAATACACATCTGATATCTATCCAAAACTTTCTGCAAAGACACAATGGAAGCAGCAGGCTGAAGATAAAGCTTATTTTTCACATGTCAATATTCCTGTACTCAACCTAGAACACTTTCCCAGTTTTAACTGCAGAAGAACCACGATGCAAACTTGATGATCTGCTTACTCTGATCAATGTTACCTGTGCTTTCAACTCCAACAAACCCACAGAACTAACAAAAATGTTCCTAAGATCTAAATCCAACAATTACAATTGTATTTTCATAGTTAAAGCACCATGTAACAGCTCTGCACGTTCATTTACAATGAAATTACTTAAGTCCCCTCTGATCTCCAAACTTTTACAAAATCCTAGCAGTCATAACACATTTGCATGTGGAAAACATATTTTATTTTCTCCATTCTGCCTGTCAAAAAATATTATTTGGGAAAATAAAATTACAGTAGTTAATTAATCCATTGGTTCAAGTTTCTGAGGAGCAGCACTTAAATAAATGTGTGAAGCAAAAATCACGGCATGCATGATTTCTCTCTTACATAATTGGGGAGAGTTCAACAAGTTGTTAAATATAAACAACAATCCATTAATACAGGGCACAGCATTTATTCACTGTTCAAATTTCCTGCCCATCAAGTAAAGATTTTTTGGCAGAAATGCACTGCTCAAAAGAAAAGGTAAAAAAAAAAAAAAAGAAAGTAAAAAAGAAAGTAAAAAAGAAAAAACGGACAAAACTCATCCCCCAAACAAGGGATTTAAAGTTCACATGTCAAATGTAAGAAGACAAATGTCTTCTGGCCCAAATTCAAACAGAATTAGCTGAAAGTGCTACTTGAAAACTGAAATCAGTTGGGAGTTCTACAATTAAAATGTTAACTCATAAACCATGAAATTGTGCAAGACTGCGTTTCTTATCACTTCTGCAACAGAATGGTGAACCTCTGAAAATCTATAAAGAGAAGTTAAAGGTTCAGTGTTCTACCTTGAGTATGTCACATCACAGTACTAAACTAAGCAGATTTGAAATCTTCTGCACTCCAAAATAATCCTGCCTTTCCTCCCTGACCTGACATCCACTACAATTTTACAGCAATGTTATAATCCTGAAGAAAAAGGCACAGAACAGTGAGCTTTGTCAACCAGCTTAAAGCACTCACTAACAATAATAATCATAAAGCGATAAATCCTTCCAAATTATCTGCACAGCTTTATCCTGATCCCACCAAAGACAACAGAACCTCACCTACTGCAAAGGAAATGCTGAATTACTGAAAACAGCTTATTTAAACCTTAAAAAGGGGTTAATGAACCAAAATGATTAAGAGTTCATGGGACAGAGGACTCCTCAAGAGAGGATGGAAGCATATGAAGTAAAGCTGAATAGATTTGGTACCCAAGGCAGCTAATGAGAAACACAGAGTTTAAATTTACAAGTCCTAATCTCCAAAGCAATGCCCAAGAGCAGCATGTACAGGACAATTAACAAGAGCATGTTCCTTCTAGGCAACTATTAGGGAATAGAAGGCTCCACTGCTGTAAGGAAGTTGTGTAAAAAAAGATGGGTGCTTGCAAAGCCCTCTGATTCAAATACTGTCCTTTTATATTTGCTTCTGTATTATTACTTGAATGTTCCTGAGTTTTGTCACTCTGTTCTTAAAGCTGTTTCAGAAAAACCTGGAGATCAGAATTATTGAAAATAAGGAAACTTGTCTTACAATGAATTCTTGTTCAACACTGACATTTTGCTGACCCTGCATTCTGAACTTTCTATTTCAACCACTTAACACCACATGAGCCTCCAACATGAGGAGAAGAGTAGTTTTCTATTTTACTTCAGATCATTATTTGAAAATTTTATTAAAGGAAACAGCTATTCACATTACAAATGAATGTCTCCTCTTTTCTTTGTATTGTGTGGTATGTGATTCTTCTCTTAAAAAGAAATAGATTCTGTCTTCTATCCATGCTTTCCTTGTGTACAATAGATTCTGTCTTCTA
Source organism: Hypocryptadius cinnamomeus (assembly GCA_013400635.1). Classification (NCBI taxonomy): domain Eukaryota; kingdom Metazoa; phylum Chordata; class Aves; order Passeriformes; family Zosteropidae; genus Hypocryptadius; species Hypocryptadius cinnamomeus. Next base: position 33,962 of record VYZP01054771.1, read on the forward strand.
TCCATGTTTTCCTTGCATACAGTGCAAGGAGGCTCATATTTCAGTCATTCATTTCATGCCACAGACTTTCAGCTGGAAAAATTATTTCAAAAGGTTTATGTCTTAAAATCTGCAAAAATTATTCTGAATTTCACTGAGTGTAACTGCTATCATTACAGGTACATTGTGTCAAATAAAACTTGACTATTCAGCCCTGCAATTACCTGTGCAAAAGCCTCCCTGAACAACAATTAATTATTATCCTACTTGAAATGGAAAAGAAATCAAGACAAGTTTAAAAAAAGTCCCCTCCAAAAACTATCTTAGATTGTGCAAAACAAGATGTAATTACTGACATTGTTACCTATAATTAGAAATCTATTGTTCAAAGATTAGAGCCCATAAATGAAACGTGGCCACTCACCTACAGTGTACCAACTGGCATCTGTCAGCTTGCTGATAACTGCTTCCTGAAAAGATCCATCGGGCATTTTGGTTTCAACCATTGCTCCAACCTGCAACAAGAGCAGCTCAAGGTTACCTGGAAGCCCACACTCAGAAAATTGATAAAAACAGATTGATCCTCCCAGCAAGCCAGATTTACTTTTTAAGACTCCATTTAGCTAAATGCTGCTTTGAAAGTTTAGCTCCTGTAAGACCCTGTTTAGTTACAGGTAAGAACAAAGGTCCTTCAGCAGGAAGGGTGAACTACAAGTAGACACCAAAGCACTGAGAAACTCAGAACATCTGAATTCAGTATGACTTCATCATCTCAAGAAATAAAAGACCAACAGAAAACAAATATCCAAAGTCATTAATTCATCAGTGATAATAATTCAATTACTAGTATTTCTTATACTTTAAACACAGTTCTACTGTCAGCTAGATGAGAATTTCAGTAGCAGCCTTGGTGCTCCTGCAGGAGCAAGACAGAAAAGACAAACTTGCTGTTGATGACCTTCTCTGGAGAACTCTATTTGCATTCAGTGCTTATAACACAGCTCTGCATTTTAGCACACAACTGTTACACAGAATGAAAATACAAACAAACACCTTGTTATATAAAATACATCAACTATTCTAAAACACTGAGCAATTGTATTTACTCTTGTCTAATGGGCTTGAACGTGGCTTGGCACTCAAGTATTAATTACTTCTAAGAAGTTTCAACGTTTCATTATTTATAAGAAGTTTTGCATTTTATGAGAAGATACAAAAACCCCTGTGCAGGAAAAACTGTGTATCAAGTACACAACACAGAGAAGCATAAATAGCTACAAAAAATTAAGACTAACTCCTCAGAACCCATCTAATCTAAAGTGATGAGCCTCCTTCTGTTGATTTGAATCCTGAAGAACAGGTACCCACCCAAACAACTCCAGTATTTAAGAGTTTTAGGACACTTATGTGATTACCAAAAGAAGGCATGCAATATACATACTCTTAGAGGTCCTTTCACTTGGTCATCTTGCACTAACTGAGTTGAGTTATCCCCCTTCAAGACCACCTGAAAGATATTCATGAATTTTTTAATATGCATCTGATTTCTTAATAGCACACAAAAACCACAAGAAAATGTATATATATATATATATAAAGATCTTATTATCTACATTAAGATTATCAATTAGACTCAAATGTTACTCAACAGAAAACACCTGGCATGACCAGTTTTACTGACATGAAGCCCCAAGTACCACATTTAATTTGTAATCTGAAACATCATAATTAAAGAACAAGGCAAATCAAACTACAGTCACTCCAAAGCAAAGAAAATACATTTTCAGGTGAGTTTAGAATTTGACACAATCCAGGGCAAAACTGGAACTGGGTTTCCAGATTAGAAGATTAAGCAGTGAATTTTTTTCTCTCTGATTCAGCTATAGCATTTCACTGACAACACTTTCAATACTAAACTACAATCAAAATAAAAACCTCTCTTTATTCAAAATGTATCAAAAAATCACCAAACTGGCTGTGATAACAGCACTTCTGCCACCTTGAGCAAGTTTTTATGGCAAAGATGTGGAACACCACCCATGTGATGAAAATAAGGATTAGTTACAGTGTAAGTAAATTTGCTTCTGCCTTGAAAATCCTACATTCTAGAAGGGAACAGTGAGGAAACTGTGTGAACATCAGCCTATGCAGTTTAATTTTAAAAAAATCCAAAATTTCCATTTGTTTTCAGGAACCAAAACTTCCAGAAGCTTGCTTTGATAATGCTGTCCAGTTTTCTGGCTCCCCCAATTATCCTCCAAGCACAGACTGTAGCTGTATTTATAAACACAACACCAGTGGCATGCCAAAACACCAGCGGTATTAACACACATTCAGGTTAAAAATGCACTTTATGCTGATACAAAATTTAAAATAAAAATTGCAGAGGGATGAATACAGGTTGTCCTGCTGCTCAGGAAAAGGCTACCGGACGTTTTGGACTTTTTGCACTCTTGGCAAGCGTGCCAGGGTGTGCCTACACACTCTTAATTACAGTATCAGGCTCAGCTTGTTAAAACTTCTATTGTTATAATATAATTGAGAGCCAGCTACAGGAATTTCCACCGAGTCACAGCAGCCTCGTGTAACTCCAAATCTTATCGTGGAGTAATAAAGCATCTGATTCTAATGAGAAAAAGAAACTCCTACCTATTAACAGGCTAAATACTCTACCAGACCAAAGATGCAGACAAAATCAAGCTTGTCAGACCTGCACGCTGCTCCTACAGCGCTTCTCATTAACACACATTGCAAAGAACACCACAAGTTTCCCCAAGTACTTATTAAGAACAAGCAAAAGACTCCAGTATCTGAATTACACTTTTTCCTATTGATGAAAAGCACTCTGATAAAGTGATATGATCTACATATGTAACTGAAGAGGCTGAGGGTTGTTCGACTTGATCTAAGCATTAAAGCACACAAAAGCTTGGATGTATAGTTACAAAAAGCAGCTTTAACCTCAATTTGTTGGGGATTTTGGGTCACTAATGACTTATTTACATATCTTGGACAGCAGGCACTAAAGTAGGAAGTAGGAAGACTTTAACAAGACAAAGAAGAACAACAACTTCTGTATTTACTTTCAATTTTAACTTGCATTTAACAATGTTTTGTTCTTATTCTCACATAGTGGCATTTACAACAGTATTTCAACATCAAAATGACAACTTTGTCTTTTGGTTGTTTTTCCAAAAGCCCTGTAAATGTGAATGAATGCTATGTGCCAATATTATACATGCACAGAAATTCAACTACAGCCAGAGCATGCTGCTTTAGAGCTGCATCAAGATGCTCAAAACTTAAATATTACCCTAGGCATTGCTAAAACCTAGCCTAAGAAACAAATTATTGCCATCTCTCTTGCTGTTGACTTCTTTTTGCATTGCCTTTTCAGTTCCAAACTGTAAAACTGAGAGTGTCAGTTCGTATGAAATGGAACTTTTGCTTCTGAAAAGGTTGCTCTTATTCCTTATTATTCATGTAAAGCCATAATCCTGTATTTGTGACATCAAAACTTATTGCTGGGAAACTGATGCATTCAAAAACAGAAGACAAATGCAGTCAGGAAAAAAGAAGCAAGAAAGCTCATTTTTGTTCCAGCATCCCACTAAAAAATATAATAAAAAAAACAACACTTCCCCTCAAAATAAAGCAAAAAAAAAACCCAACAACAACTCATCCCAAACCAAACAACAAACTATGAAAAAAACCCACATTTAAGTGTTGTTTAAAATTCATACAGCGAAGTGATGAACATTTTCTAATCTTCAGGGGTAGGATCTCCTGTGACAGCCCTTTCAGCACAATGCTTTACCAAACCAGCAGCAGCCTCAGCCACTCACCTTGACTTTCACAAGCCTCTTCACCGTCTTGATCTTTGCCTCGCAGAAGGCACCACGGTACTTGGCACTGACATCAGTCCCCACTGTCAGGTAGGCAGGCTCATCTGCTGCCTGCAGGGGAACAAAAACACAAAACCAAACTTTAGCTCTTACTTATACTTACAGCTGCATCATTATGTATTGCATTTTACACCTAGGCTTTTAGACCTGCTGACTTTTTAAATGATAAAATGTCTGTTCTTGAGATTGCCATCGCAGAGTTCTTCAAAGGGAAAAAAAACCCAAAAAAACAACAAGTTACAGGAAGTTTTGGTTTGTCATTGGTGTTGACACACACCTCCTGTCAATTCACTGTCAGCCTCTCCCAGAAATGCAGGGCATGATATTCATTGATACTTGGGACATCTGCTTATAAAAAGGGCAACAAAGTAGAGGAGCAACTATTAATTCAAGCAGGCTCTACACAAAAGCAAAACACTGCTACTGCAAAAAGGCAATAGACAGCTGTATTTTTTCAGCTATAAGCAATCTAATGGCACAGATCATTTAAAACGTTTGAGATTGGTGTCATCCCAACACTTACAATTAAGTCTATAACATTCTATATATAGGATTTCTTTCCTGGTGACTAAAAGGAGACCTCTAGAGAAATCTGTTGCAATCTTTCAAACAGCTCTTCACAAGTATTTTTCTTTCCTGGAATGCCTTTATGAAAACTTAATTGCCATTGCATTTTTAAAGATAAATATTCATCACGTTTTCCTTAAACTGGACTTTAATACTCAACATCTCACTTTACTGTGCTCATTGCAACTGATAAACAAGGACGAAATAACCCCATTGAAAAGACAGGAAATGGGTGCAGAATCCAAAATAAAATGGGACATGTACGCGGGGGTTTTTTTTATAACTCGATATTTCATTCAACTCTGAAGGGAAAGGAAAAGTTTTGTAAATTATACTGCAATTGTTGAGCCTTTGTACTGAGCAAACCGGCAACAGCAAAGGCGGGACAAAAGCTGTGGTTTTGCAAACTTGCCATAGCAGCTGCTGATACAGGAAGCGTTTAAAGACGGGAGCCCGAAGGACAACAACAACTCAGAGGCGATGAGGATGTTCCGAGCGCTCCTGCACGGCGGTGAGAGCTTTAAATCACCTGCACCTCGCCGGGGAGCAGGAACAGCACTCACAGCACGCACCGAACCCCGCGTTCTCCCACTGCTGCCGTGCCCAGACGGAGAGCGATTAAAAATGAAATCTCCAGAGCGGCGGGCGAACAGGGCGGCGATCCCCGCTCCCGCCGGAGCCGCCTACCTTCATCTTTAAGGGTTATGTGAGCGATTCCAGCTCCAGGACTTCTCCTCGCACGGGCAACACTGCAAAACAAGAGCGGGGGAGGCTGAGGGCTGAGCGCGGGGCTCCCCGCGAGGGGCGGCGGGGGGAGCCCGGGGAAGGCGGAGGGAGGGACGGAGGGAAGGAGCCGCCGCCCGTCCCGGCGGCGCCGAGGGAGCGCGGCCGCCGCTTCCCGCCGGGCGGCCCCGCGCTCGGTGTGTGTCACGTCGCCAT
>VYZP01054771.1:39826-74704 GCA_013400635.1 Hypocryptadius cinnamomeus
GCTGGCGGCGGCGATGGCGCAGGAGCGGGCCCGGCCGGACCCGGAAGTGGAGCGGCCGCCATGGAGGCGCCGGGACCGCCCGCCGTGAGGGCGCGGAGCCGCCGGGGCGGCCCGAGCGCCCCGCAGAGACACACCCGGGGTGCAGGTAGGGGCTGCCGGCCCGCGCCGCCTTCCCGCGGGGGAGGGCGCAGCTCCGCCGCCCTTCATCGTCCCCGTGACGCGTGTGGGGAGGGAACGCGCCCGGCTCCTGCTGCTCGAGCGCTTCCCCGCGGTTCCCTGTGCAGGAAGGCGCAGCAGGGACAGGGATGAGCTGTGTGAGGAGGCTGAGGGCTTTTTCTGGGCGGTGTGTGGGGGTGTTGTAGTGTCTGGTCCTGGAGGTGCGGCCTTACGAGGCGGGATACCCGCACCTGTCGGAGTCCTTTGAGGGAGACTGGTCTTAGAGACGAGCTTTAACTTTGCTAAGTAGGAATTGCAGGCCGAAGTCTATGATAAAACCAAATGTTTTAAATTTAGTTTCGCATTCTGACGTATTATACAGAGTTTGTTCTGTGGTTTATGGTAATACAGATGCATAGTTTTTATTCTGAAGAGATCCTTAATTTTTATTCCAGAATGATGAGCATCTGTTTGACAGTGCTTACTGTGAGCTAAAAGGCATCTCTCAGGGTTACCTAGAGCAACAGTCGGGGACCATTGTCTTAATTTGGTGGAAGTAGATGCTTAATTCAGGTATGGTTCCCATGTAAGTTCTGCTTTGAAGGTGGCTTTTGTATATATTTGTTTTTTTAATTAAATCTGATGCTTTGGGAAGTGGCAAGTAATGGGAGAGTTCTGTAAGGAGTTCAGTGAGCAGAGGTGTGTGGTGCAGGTAAGCTCTGAAGGTTTAATAATGCACAAAGTACACAAGGCTTGTTTGGAATTGACTGCAGGCAAGGCCTGACATGGAGGGAAAGCCTGAAATTTTGGTGTTTGGATCTGGGTTGTAAATATAAAGATGGTTGAAGATCTCTACAAAATGTCTGAAGGTTGAGGCATTTAGTGTTGAGGGAGTTTTGATTCTGTGCTGTAGTTCTGTTTTATGCAGGGGATAAATTGGAGAGTATCAGAGGGGAACCTGCAGGAGACCTGGAGAGGGACTTTGGACAAGGGCATGGAGTGACAGGGCAGGGGGGAATGGCTTTGCACTGGCTGAGAGCAGGTTGAGCTTCCATATGAGGAAGGAATTCCTGCCTGTGAGGGAGGGGAGGCCCTGGCACAGATTTCCCAGAGCAGCTGTGGCTGTCCCTGTGTCCCTGGAAGTGTCCAAGGCCAGCTTGGATGGGGCTTGGGGCAGCCTGGGATAGTGGAAGGTGTCCCTGCCATGGCAGGGGGGTTGGAATTGGATGATGTTTTTAGGGTTCCTTCCAACCCAAAGCATTCTCTGATTCTGTGACTTAGAATATATTATGTCTAACCCAAATGTTAACAAAACTTCCAAAATTCCATTTGAATGTGAACTTCTGATCTCTCTGTGGAATGTGTTGGGCAAATCCTGGCTTGGATTGTGAGCTTTCCTGAGGCATGGTTTGTATCTCTGTACTGAGTGTAGAACCATTCAATAAATAACAGTTTGTGATTGAACTAATCAGTCTTGTTTCTGATTTTTAGCATAATAATCCTGCCCCTGTGGATGTATCAGTTACAGCCAGCACAATTAGGAGGCTCATGGCACATCACCCACCGAGCTGCTGTGAGCAAAAGGACTTTATTTCTGTATAGCCAGTGAGCAGGAGAGGTGACTTGTTCTTTTATGGTATTTTAAGCACCTAAGAATGCCCAGTGGGCAGCTCAGCACAGCACAAATGTTCTCACACGGCTTAGGGATGATGTCTGGTGTCATGGAATGAGAACACTGTGCTTTTGGCAAGGCAGGAAAAAAGCCTAATTTTGATTTAAATATCTTTTCACTGGAATAAGATATTCAGGACTCAAGAGTTACTCCGTGGTACTAAAATTTTTCATCCCAAATGTCATTGTTAAGCAGCTCTGAAACTTGAAGCCATCCTGGCTGTGCTGGATCTTTGCACTGTGCCCCATCCCCCTGTGCAAACCCTCACAGGGAAGCTGTGGGAGTGAGTGGAAGAAATGAGCAGAGGAGATCACTTTGCTGAGCCTTTTATCATGGCCTGGTGTGTTCACTGCACAGAGTTAACAGCTGAGGAGCTCTAGAGTGGGACAATCACAGCAAGTCCTTTTAGGATCTAATCTCTCTGCAAACAGACATGCTGTGAGCTAGAAACATTTCATTTTTTAGATCATTGTTCAAAGCAGCAGTACTTGGTTATCTGTACTTTGTTAGTACCAAAGGACTTGTAGATTCAGCACGGGAGACTTGCCTGGGGAAATGCATTTGAGTTTAGCTTGAACAAATTAAAGGCTTCTTAATTTAAAAACAATTAAAAGCATCAAGGCACTCTAAGCATGGCACTGGTCATTGGTCACATGGAATTCTAAGTGATGGCTGTAAGTAAATTAGTAAAAATAATACACTTAAGCTTGAAAATGTGTTTGGTGTATTCGTTGCAGAATACACTTATCCCAAGAATCTTGCCCAAAGTCTTCCATACATGTGGCACTTGATAAGAAAAAGCAAATTTAGGAATGTCTGTATCTTACAGTACTCTTTAAGAACAGCAGAACAAGTAACTGTTGAATGTATCACGTGGCTTCCTTCAGATCACAGATAAAGTAAGAAGATTTCTGGGATAAGTAAGATGGTTTTATTCTGTTCAGTAATCACATACTGCTCTTGACATACTGGATTTTCTGTAGCTAAAAGAACTCAGAATACATGTACAATTGCAGCCAAAATACTGTAGAAACATTAAAAATATTGGATCTTATTTTAACACTGAGCTGCTTTCTGTGTAGTGAAGTACAGTGCTACTCTGTCAGACCTTGCAGTTCAGGAGACTTTTACCTTTTATTTCTGTTTCCATTGTTCTTTTTTTAATGCTCTTCCCCTTGATGTTTTTGTAGTTAAATAGGCAACACTTCAGCAGATCCTCTGTCTGTGTGGAACTGCAGTATTTCTGCACAAACTAAGGTCACATGCTTCCCACAAAGCTTTATTATCTAAATGATTGCAAACTGCTCAGAGGAGCATGGTAAGAAGTTGTGAAGTGCATGTATAAAGAGGAAAAAATCCCAATAAATTTGAAGTTGACAGCAAAAAAAATTCAGCCAGTAATAGCTGGATTATAAAAATGGAAGATCAAACCTTTCCTGGTCACAGTGAAAAATGTGCTGCACTGTTAAACTATCAGCATGAAGTTTCTTCATTTTCATAATCATGTGTGAGAGAGAAGGGGAAAAAACCAAACCAACTTGAATGAGACCTGTTCAATGCTTACTTATATTTTCCCCAGCTCTGGGGCATTCCTGTCCTCAAATTCAGAAAATGGACATTTAATTATTCGGACATTTAATTATTTCAACACAACTTCATGCTGATTTTAATCATTGCTTGTGAGGGTTCCCTCCCACTGGAGAAGACACAAAGCCTGGCAGCCCTCAGGAAGCCTGAACTGATGCATTGTCTCCACTGAAGTTCAGTGCTGTTTCTTGGATCTGCTCTGGGGATGTTTTGCAGCAGTGCAGTATCTTCTGGACATGAGTAATGATGAAAATGTTTCTGACATAGAGCACTGTCAGAAATACTTGTGTGAGAAAAATCTCAGAATTGGGATTTCTATCAGCTCTGCAGAAATAATACTCACTTTGTAGTTACTTTTCCCAGTAACACCAGTAAAGTGATCCATGCTCAGCTGGCCAAGCTCAGTGATCTCCAGGGAGGAGCAGCCCCATTTCTCCTGAATAAACCAAGCCCAGACTTTGTTGTGCTTTGTGGCTGCAGGTCTGAGCTGCCCCCCCCGTGTTGCAGTGAGTGCAGGATCAGTGCTGGGTTCACTGAGGCTGCTCTTGGCAGCCCAGCAGCAGCAGAGCCCTTTCAGTTCTCAGCTGATGGAGCTGCTGCTTCCCCCAGCCCCTGAGCTGTGGCATCTGTCAGGCAATCTTTTAATGCCAGACAGAAAATGTTCCTTGTTTTAAGACTGATTTGGTAATCTTGTGTTTGAACAGAACAAGAGCTGTGTTGTAAGAGGCTATTTTTATTCTTTCTGGTATGGAATTTTATGATAGCTGACATATTTGTATCAAATGTTAACGTTGGCTAATTTAGGACCTACGTGCTTATTGCCAGGGTTTACTTCAGCATGGATTCTAAAGCCAGTTTCTGCATGTTTTGGCACGTGGTGTTAAGTTAATCTGAATATAGATGTTTAATTTCTGTTTTGTTGTCTAATAAAGGGATGCAGGATATGGAGTTTGATTACAAATACACTGAATTTCTTGTATTATTTCTCAGGACTGCAAGTTCACGTTGGTGACAATAGTTACAGCTATCCTGGGGAAGTCATGCAGTGTTGCAAAACAACTACACAGCACTGCAGGGGAGCTGAAGATTTGTGCAGCAGCTTTAATTTAGATGTGGCAAAGGATTCTGTCATCACCTGCAATCAAGTGATCAACCTGTCTTTCAAAACTTGAAGTAGGTGCTTGAAGTCAAATGAGAATTTAGTCACTGTTCTGGGTAGCACTGCTCACAGGGCTGCTGAGGGAGAATGTTCTTACATATTTTTCAAAATAACACTTTGGATGCCAGCAGTAAAGGTGAAGGATCAGATCTTTACATCTACCTGTCATTAGTTCTCTTTCAGGCTTTCTGGATAACATTTTTCATGGCAGGCACAAGAAAGTGGTTAGTACCAGAAATAGAATTTGTGCATGTACAGGCTGCATCAGTGCATCAACCATTCCAGTGCTGTAAACTTAATTTTTTAAACTCTCTATGCTTTTTAACTGGCTTCCAAATTATCTCTGCAGCATACAGCCTTTTTTCTTGGCTTCTGAGGTGGAAACCTTATTCCTGATGTAAATTCTTTTATCTGTGAAAGTTTTGATCTTTCAAGGGGAGAAAATACGTTTTTTTTACAGGAATGAAGGAATAGTTTTGTTGGTAAATACAGACAGTTACCCATCTACAGTTTGAATATATCCTATGTTCTTGAAATAAACTTAAATGGAAAACATTTAAACTTATACCTGAATCTCTAAATAGTCTGTATTCTTCCTAAGAAAGTCAAATCTCTAGTTTCTAATTACTGCTGCTTCAGTAAACTCCCATCTAAATCGAATGTACAGGGTAAAACTTGAAAGCAAAACCCATGTGGGTTTGGGAGTGGCAATTACTTATTTCATTGCTATGAAAACCAGCAGGAGAAAAAGTCTTTGAAATTCTGCATGTTGTATTTGAAAAACCTTACTGCAGTCTTCTGAGTAAATGAAGATGCTGAAATAGAAGCTACTCCTCCATAAATATTTGACTTCTAAGATCTACTTTGTAGCAACAGTGTGGTGTGTGGTCACTTTTTCAGCCTTTTGTGATACCACACTGGGAGGAAATGTTTACTGAGGAGGTGTCTGATGCTGCCCATAGCTAAGATGTGACTTGCTGCTGACACTGGAGAGCTGAAATGGGTGTTTCACTTTGGTGTAGAGAACCAACTCTGGCTGGATTAATTTCTTTACCTGTGTTAGATCTTCTTCTTTGGGTCTTCTTCTTTGTCAGTAGTTTGAGTGATCTGTCATGGGCAATCTGAAGTCAGAATCTTCCTTGTTTATCCTTTTATCCTACCTGTTGCTAGTTTATATCTTAGACTGATTTTTTTCCCCACTGCTTCCTGGGAAGACTTTTTGCTGCAGCAGTAGCCACGTAAAAAAAGTACAAGAAGGAAATAAAGGTCTTATGAGTCATGTTCTCACATAGCAGTGTCTGAAAAAGCTTGTGCAAGTGGCTTGCAGAGTTCAGATTTTTACTGAAATGCATCTTTCCATACATGTGGAGATAAAGAACAGGGTTCTAACACTGATGGTGAGTCCTTGGACATGGTCACCTGCCAGAACAAGGGGGCCTCAGGCTTGCCAGCACTGATAAGCTGGTGATTAAAATACTTTATTGTTACAAATGCAGAGTGTAGAGCAATGTGGTCCAGCAGGATCAGGACTGTGGATTCCCAGTCCTTCCTTGTAACCCTCCAGAAGCCCTGTGTGTGTGACACTGCAGTCTGTGTGCCACTGCCAGCCTGCAGCCTGGCACAAAGAGAGAAGCAGCAGCACTGCTGTTCAGCGTGGCTGCTCAGCAAAAGAAAGCTGGTGAGGACAGTGGTTACATGGCCTTTCTTCCAGGGCTTTTGCTTGTCCAAATTATTTCAATCACTGCAGGTTAATTTACTTTTCAGCCTCAGCTAATAAGACTGCAGTTGGTCAGCATTGATTCTTACTTAAAAGTATTAATGCCTTCAGCCTTTTGAATTAAATGTTTTGAGCTGTAAGTAGCTGCTGTTGGTGAGAATCTACAGTTCAGCCAGTGATTAAATTCTGATTTTTTTTTTCCTGCTCAGCCATCTTTTCCAAAGCTGTTTTTCATTTGTCTCTGTCTTTTGGAGGATATTATTCCAGGTAGCTCATTTCCAGGTGGCCAGGGAGTTGGCTGCCCCATCAACACTTAAGCTGGTAATTAATTGCCAGACTGTGCTGTTTGCTGGAGTTGGTACCTTCAGGGATGTGCTTTCCCCTGCAGTGCTCCTGTGTAGTGTCACCTCATTAGCTACAGCTATAAACAGAGCTGTGTTGTGTGACATTCAGAACTCTGACAGAGCAAAATACATGGCTTTTTAGAGGGTTTTGTTATTCTGGACCAATGGAGGATGTACTTGTGGGAGTGATCTGTCGTGTCCTTGCAAGCAGCACAACAGGATACGCTGGTGTGAGGGTAGACACAAGCACTCAGCTGGGGGAAGCAGCTCTTGTTAAACCAACTGATGGAAAACACATTTAGCTGCATTTTGGTTCAGCCTCAAACAGCATTTCAGATTCATTTCTGTTCCTGATGTACATAGAAGTGTTTGGGGAAAGAGGCTCTCACTTGGTGGGCTTTGTTGGCTGTGGGAGCACCTGGGTTTAGAATTGAAACTGAGCTTTGAACATTCTGCTAAAGTAGCTGGTGCTTCCTGTGCTGCTCTTGTCACCTGTTAATGCAGTCTCATGTAAGAGCTCTCTGTTCTTTCTGAATTTAATGAAAGGAGCAGATTTCCTGCTTCTCTAAAATCCCAACAAACAAGATAAAATTTAACTTACAAATATTTAGGCATCACTTGGGTGGGTTTTGGGGGTATGTGGGTGATTGGACTGCATCAGTTTTTGGGTGAATTCACTATAATTGATCCTACTCTTAATCTGGTGAAATTGGAATCCTAATGACTGATTTTGGATATGCAGACAGTATGTGTACCAAATTATATCTCATTTTATGCAGCAATAAAGCACACCATGTTCTTTCTGAACCCTCGATTGGCTTGTTTTATCACATTGCCTAAAATGGTGTTGTCAGTGGGCAGTTCCTACACTGTTTTTAGGGGAGGCTTGAGGGGATTTCAGTTTTTTCCTGTATCTGAAGATATGCATGTGTTTGGACTACAAACTGTGTGATGCTGCTGCCTGCTTCATTCTAGTTGTCCATTTTTGGTTGGCACAGCAACTCGTAAGAACCATTTTTAAACAACTGTTTCAGAGTCCTTTAATAGCAATGTACTGAAGATGAAAGAGCACTGTGTGGGGGTGGCTGCATCCATCTGGAAAAAGGAGACTTGGTTTGAGCTTGGTAGTAGAGCCTGTGTTCTAAAATACTAGAATGTATTTACAGTAAGGCAAGGCTTAACTCTGCTGCCACTTGTTTTCTGCAACTCTGGGTAATTGGACATAATAGGCAGCAAGATGCTCTATAAAGGAAAGTTACAAGCAGTTGGTATCTGAAAATAGCTCTCAGTTCTTAAGTAGAAGCAACTTCCTTGCTGCATGCAACTTGAAAAACTGGTGGGCAGAGGAAAAGCTGGTCCTTGTCTTACAGACATGCAACTGAAAGAAGAAAATGAGGAGGAGAGAACAGACTCTGTGCTGTATTTTTGGTGCAATTACAGCATCAGAATTGTCATGACAATCAAAACTGTTTTTCTCTTTGTAATCTTTCAACTGTGTACTTCATTTTAAGGTCCTGCTGAGATGTGTTACTGAATTTGCTGTTTTGCCTTCCCTTCTATGGCTGTGGTTTTATCTTCAGGAAGAGACTTGCAAAACAGCCCTGGAATTGTTCCAAATCTCCTTCCTTAAGGGTGCCTGGGACTGCACAGGCAGGAGCATCCCAAGCAGTGCTGCATCCACATGGACATCACACTCTCAGCATGTGGGGCTTTAACCTCAGGCCATGGAGCTATTTTTGGTGATGAGAAGTTACAAATGAATGACCCAATGCTTGGCATACTTCAGATCTGCATGAGACACGTTCTGCTTGGAATGTTTCCTTTCTGAGAGTCAGCACCAAATACAGATGAATAGTATTTCTTTTGGAGATGGCCTCGTGGATGTCTGCCACACAGGAAATTTCATATATGAGTTACTTCTAACAATCTTGCCATCATTTCATCAGCAGTACTAGCAGTTGTAAAGAGGCTATTATCCAAGGCAATAACTTTTATGGCCTTATTAAAGTAGCATAAAATTAATAATCTTGATGCAATAGCCTAAACTTGCTTTTTGAACTCTGCAAGTGCACTTTCATATTCTAAAATCTGCCCTGGTGCAGTCATGGAAATGGATAAAGTAAACCAGATGCTGGAGCCTACTGTTTTGTAATTTGTCACCTGCAGTTCACCTAGTCCCCTTCTTAATTCTCTTGAGCAAAGCTGCTGTATGTGGACCTGCTGAGTAAATAATTGTAACAAGGAATGTGACATATCCAGCCTTAATAAACAGCAGAGTAGTGATTCATCAGGTGCTGAGTAACAGCCAGGGGATGTGTGAGACTTGAGCAGGAGGCATCTTACTGAACAGGCTACTCTTGTGCCATCATTGGATCGGTACTTCTTAAACACTCCTTGGGTGGAGGGATGACTTTGAGCTAAGAGATGACTTGGTGTGCAGACTCTTCCTTCCTGCTGTTCTGTGGAAGCCCTGTGCTCTGGGTCTTGAGCAAGAACACACCATTGAAACCCTGCAGTCTTCCAGCATGGCAAGAACTGGAGTTATGCATTCCAAGTGGGTATTTAACTTTCTGCTGTATTATGTGTTCCCATAAATGGCCAGAGTAGTACAAAGTAGGTTACTTGTGGAGCCTGAAGCAAGCAGTGCTGCTTTTCTGCTATCTTTAGATCTGAAACTTCCCAGTGCTTTGGGCAGAAATAACCCAAGTGAGACTCTTAGAATCACCTCTTGCTCAAATCTCTAATTAAGATTTCACCCTGCCATTTGTTTGCCTTGCAAAGCATTTCCACATTTTAGTTACACTAAATTGTTATAATTGACTATTTTCAAGCCAGCTGGAAAAGCTAATTTTAATTTTAGGGAAGGGGATCCAAGCCTTACTTCTGTAGGAATGCATGCTGCCTTTCACCTTCATGTTGGCTGCCTGATCAGGTGTTGTTCTCTGGGCTTAAATCAAACTCCTGTCTTTAGATGTTTAAGCCTGCAGGATATGGGAGTATCTATAACAGAGCCAGATTTCTTCCCCTAGTCCTGTAATTAAGAGTCTCTGCTAAATATAAGCTTTTTGGTTGTTTACAATTTAATATTATTTTGTCTTGTTCTGGAACAGATCTAGTTGTCATCTAAATAATCTCAGATCCAGCTTGAGCCCTTCTGGAGCTTGTTCACCAAGTGATTTCCCTCAGACAGCTCTGTATATTTAGAAGAAAATGGTCTTCAACATTTAATTACAGTTTAATCATGCTTTGCTGTCCCACTGCATTTTTAGTTCATTTGGTCAGTGTGGCCATAAGCAGCCACTTCCTTCTTTTTTAAAGATTTCTTCCCCTTCTCAACTCCACTGTTTGACATAGCAACAAGTAAATATTTCTCAGTAGCAAAACTCATTGAAGTTTCTGTTTAGCCTATCAACTGTGGACTAAATTAGTGAAACATTATGATGACTAACGCACTACTGTATAATTACTTAATTTTTAAGTAACTAAAATTAGTAAGTTACTTGTTAAATACAATGTGGTTGCCTCATGGAACTGCAGGGTTACAAAAATAGCTGTCACAGGGGAGTTGCAGTAGTTTTTCTGCTGGAATGAGTCTCTGGGCTAGAAACCTATGCTAATGTTCCTGGGCCTTGTTGACAAGAGGAAGCAATGCTGAACCTATGATCAAAAAGAATTCTGCTGGTTTTCTGTTTCTAAAGGGCAATGTCAGTATTAAAGGAGCTTGTTCAGAATTCTCCTGCCTTTTTCCTCTTTGACTCCCCTCCTCCCCTCCCCAAAAAAAAAAAANTTTTCCTCTTTGACCCCCTCCTCCCCTCCCAAAAAAAAAAAAAAAGGCAAATTTCTTTTCTTACTTTCTTATGCTCAGGTTTTTTTTTCTTTCCCCATCTGCTGTCAGTGGAAATGAAAGTAGGTTTTTTTCCTTACCATAAAATTTTTATCAACAGGCTGAGTCTATACTCTGATAAATTAAGGATTAAATTTGGAAAATAACCTGACAGTAATTATCATCTTGGTATTATTTAACTAAATTTTGCCATGACAGGCAAGACACGGGGCAGCACTTTGCATGTACTGCTATCTACAGCCTCTTGAAATTGCTTTTCATGGAACTTCTTGCTTGTTGTGAAAAGGTATAGAAAAATTAAGTTTATCCTCAAAGGAGCTTTTTAGATTGCCATGTTCTCCAAGAAGCAGTTATTTGGAAATTTTGGATAAGCAAGTAGGTGGCTGTGCACCTCTTATCTCTTCATATTCCTTCCATTTTGTCTTTTAAATATACACAGCTGGTCCTGCTCTTCTCACTGTACCCTGAAATGTGGCTGTGAGTGTTGTTACAGCTCCTGTCCCCAGCTGTGAGTGGCTGTCACTGAAAGCATCAGAGGGGTGGATTGATGCTGTGGCCACAGGAGGTTTACTTCAGTTTCCCTTCAGCAGTTCACAGCATGTGCTGCAAACACCAAGCTCATGGGTCTGATCCTGGACCTGATGATCCTTGTGGCTCCATTCCAACTCAGACTATTCTGTGATTTTAGGAATAGAATCAAGACACAATTAAGAGAATCAGGTACTTTCCTGCTGCCATGGCCAGGGAGTGGCAGATCAGCCTCAGCTGATGCTTTAAGGTGCTGCTGAGGAGTTTCCTGACTGGCATTGGCCTGTGACTCCAAGAGCTGAGTCAGCAGGAAGCTGCAGTAGTAAATTCAGTCTGGAGCCCTGGAATTCCAGGCTGACTCAGTGCAGCAGCTGTTACTGCTGCCTCAGGAGGAGGCACTGAAGGAGGCTGCCTGTGCTGGCCATGACTAAGGCTGGCTCAGGTAGCCTGAACTGACACAGTCAGAGCCACCTCCCTCTGCTGACCTTCCCATGTCACAAAGAGGAAGTAGAACCTGTGCTTTGTAATCTTGGTACAAAGGAGACTGGAGAAGGCCAGGTATTTTCCAAACTACCTCTTTAAAAATAAACCTGTAAGGGAAAGCTTCTGTTTTAAGGGCTGGTGAACATGAGTGTGTAGTCCTAAAGCTCTGAGGAGTTTGATTCATTACACAAGTATGCATTTTAGATTAGCAGGGCCATTAGAATTTTAACTGCATGTACAAACAAGACTTGAAATTTTTACTGAGTTTTAAGGTGGTGAACAGAACAGTTTATGACCTTATAGAATCATATGGGTTAGAATGGACCTGAAAGATATCTCATTGCTATCCCTTGCCACGGGCAGGGTCACCTCCCACCAGACCAGGCTGCTCCCAGCCCCATCCAACCTGCTGTATCAAAACTTGGACATGACTAGAATAGGCAGTCTGTTTTCCTAGGAAGTGGGGAATGACAGCAGCAAAGCTTGTTTTTCTCTTCTGGAAAGGTCAACAATTGATGAAGCTGATTCAGAAGTGTGTTAAGATTAACTACAGCTGAATAAAAGTTTAAAAATAGTTTGCCTCTTCAAGCATTAATTCCAATTACATTGCTTAATAGATCTCACAGCTTTAGAACTTAACACAAGCACTCTTTTAAATTGAATTAGTTTTTAATTCCTCCTACTCCTCCACTAAGCCTAGGCTGAGTACTTCAGATTAACATTCCTTTTGCTGCACTCCTGGTTGTTACATGGGCTGTTAGGAGTTGTCAGCTGTGCACATCACCTTAAACTGTAACCTGCTGCTGGAGCTGGCCATGTTCTCATCTCTTCTGCCAAGAGCAGTCACAGACTGTGGCTGTGAACAGACTGCAAACTGTGCTACTGGTTAATCAAGGAAGAACAGAGTACTAGTTTTTAACATTAAACTATGCAGCATTAACAGGTCCAGTGTCTAAACAGATTGTTCTTCTGTGCATAGCCTGGCTCAAATGGAGTGCTTTAGGAAGCAACAGCAGCCTGATAATGTCTTTCCTTCTTAATGTCTCCTTAGATACAGTTGCTGGCTTATACATTTTGAAATAAAAGCTAACAGACAGTAAAATGGAAAATTTATTAGTGCAAGTTGGTCAGTTGGTTTCTTCCAACAAGTACACAACAGCATCCCATGCATAATGCATTATAAACAAACCTGGTCTAAGATAAGAAAAGTTGGACTTGTTTTGGAGTAACAATGTGTTACATATTGTCATCATCTGACTCATCTTCCTCTTTCAAAGATTCCTGTTTAAAAAAAGAAAGTGTAATTAAAGAATAGTCTAACAGTTGTTTTATAATTCAGCCTGCAATAAACCAAATGAGGTTTGCTGCAGCTTCATCCCCCCTCTCACAGTGTCCAAACCCTTGTAGTCAGCAGGACAGTTCCCATCAGAACATTTACTTTTGAAGGAGAAAGACCCCACTTGTGGCAGGCAGTGAATTAACAGTTTCTGAGAGCAAGATCTATCCCTGGGTTACACTGTAGCCTTCCCCACTGTCCCTTCCCAGCAACACCAGCTCACACTGAGGGGATGTGTGTTGGGATGATACATTTTCCAGGCAGCTCAGCAGTTTGTCAGGTGAAGCACTGCAACAACACCCAAGTCATAACTTACCTTGGCATATTTTTCTGCTTCTTCTCTGATGTCTTTGGGAACAATTTCATGTTTTCCATTGGTTACTGCCAATAAAAAAGAGTATGTCTTAATTACAATTCACACAAGGACCCTGACACACAGAGTGAATTTAAGAAGCAATGTTTTGCTTTAGTTACAAAAAGTTATAAAATTTCTCGAGTGTTTATAGAAATCACAGAAATGCATTACTTTCTCCAACCCAGCTGAGTTCCAGCTCAAAAGCTTTATCCTTTACTTCATCGTGAACTATGTAGATTCTGAAAGGAACAGACAAAGAACAGATTAGAACAGACTGACCAACAGGCTAAATATACTTTGTTCCTGTCACAGATTTCTTCTGTTAAAGTATTCTCATGATTAATAGGAGCTCTCCCTGTGCCTTCTCCCCACCAAACACCATCAGAGAACTTTCCAAGCTTAACTGCTAATCTAACACCACCTTAAATCATTACAGCAAGATGCAGGTTGAGATGTTCAAGTTGCCCTAACTGGAACAAACATTAAGTTTTAAATACTGGAGGACCAAGGCTGCATCATCACTGCCTGCTCCTGCTAGACCACTTATAATACAGCTTGGAGTGTCCTGCATTTCCCCTGTAAACCTTACTGCACTTTACACTTAACACTAAATCCCAAATTAGACACAATATTTTGTGTCTAATCAGAAGTCTGTACATAAGATTTCCAGTGTGGTGCTTATGGCAAACATGGAAATGGAATTTAAACTGCAAGTGGTATCACAGCATACACAGTGCCACCCAGATCAGTAAAATCACTGCTTAGCCTGTGGGACAGAAATGTTAACACTGCAATAACAAAACTGATTTGATTCATCCTGTGGCAGAACAGGCAAACAAACTGGAACAATCCTGGGCTGAGACACTCAAAACAGCAGAACTCACAATAACCTGTGGCTTCACTGTTTAAGAAGCCTGTATTTTGTATTTCTTAGTTTGCTTCAGAAAGCTCTAGTAAATCAGAAGTTGAAGAATACCAGCAATTCCTACCCAATGTGGAAACCTTGGAGATAGTGGAGGAAGGCAGGATACCTTCAGCAGCACACTTCCAGTGGAAGTATTGTGAAACAAATACAAAGACTGAAATGAACACTGGTGTCCAGGAAAATGCCCCTCTGTGCTTACAGACCGTCCTGTCTGCTAGCTGAGGTGATCTCTAGGCCTTTCTCATGTTTCAGCTGCTTACAAGCCTTTTGCAATAAAGTGTACACCTTCACAAGCTCCTGAAGAAGTCACTGCTCTGGACTGTGCCTAGTTTTTTAGGTTTAAAAGTCATTAAAATCTTTGCTATCTTGCTCAGTGGTACTAAGGAGCTGAACTGGAGCTGAAAAACAGAGCCCTGTCTAGAGCTGCTGCTGAGTTTGAGCTGAAGCAGAACTAGAACAGAAGTATTTTCATTATTATAAATTATTTTATAATGTCTAATAATAACACAGCTATACTGAACGTATTCCTTTAAAGAAGTACTATTTTGCTTCTTTCCCAAGCATTTGAGGTTTTTTTAGGCTGGGTCCAAGATTTCAGCATCATTTGTGGGCAGCTTCTCTCTGAAGCATCAGGTCACTGTTCAAACAACTCCTACTTCAGAAGCAGCACACCAAGAAGTTTCCCTTCATCTGTCACCTGGTTTAAATATTGTAAAACCAGGGATTAGAGTCAGACAGTTTAACACACAACACCCAATTTAAAAGGAACAGCCTCATTTCGAAACCAAAGCAAGCTCACCAGTCTGGATTTTTGTCAAGTTGGAAAAGCAGTTGGAGACTTACATTTTTGCAACTTCTTTAACAACGTCACGGCAGGTCATTTCCTTCATCTGTAAGCAAAAGACACACAGAAATAACATTTCTGTTAAGAGAATATAAATCTTCCACAGGGCCAGAACAGGAGAGGCTGTGCATGTGCCTGATGAGCTTCATGTTCAGTAGTCAAAGGAACAGAAAAGGCCAGAACCACATTTCTTCTCTACAATGCATTTTCCAGCCTGCTCTATGCAAGTCATTCTTCCAGGGAAGAATATTACAACTGAAAGATGCTAGGAAAAAAATACTACCTGGAAATTCCCCAGCTTAAAGCACTCATCAGCTGAAATCTTAGAAGCTGCACTGGTGATGCTGGCATCCTAAAAGCTTGACTTGTTCCTAGATGCTTCATGCTCAACTGATATAAAATAACCACATGGGAGAGGCACCATATATTCACATGTAATACTGGTATCCTTCTAGGCAGCATAGGAATACTTTTGGTCTTACCAACATTTTATGCAAGTAATTTTGGGTTTTAAGTAAAACCCAAAGAGGAGAATATTGTTTAACAACCAACTGCCTGCCTGAGCAAGGCATCAGCATCTCATTTCACATTTCCTCAGTTATATCACAGTGTTTTGGCAGCTTCACAGTTAATCAGAACAAAGGCTGGTGCAAAATTCCATGCCACAATAAACTTGTGTTTTATAGATCAACTTTTCTGGCCTATGAAGCAATAATATATTTTCCTATATTTCATTAATGCAATTTACCATCTCTTCCAATTGCCCAAAACATTTTCAAACTCTTAGTATGGCAGGTAGTTGTAAGGCACTGGTGAAGGGATTAAGATGACAAGAGTTCATGTGGAATGTCTCAGCCCTTTCTGGGGTGAAGCAACAGGCCACAGAAGAAATTCCCATGCCTGGTTAGACAAATGTGCCATCACAATCCCATCTGGAAAATTCCCTAAACAGAGACCCACTGCCTTTGTGACACTCAGTCCAGAACAGAAATATAACTTGTGTCACACAAACAGTTAAAGGATGATGTGTATTCATGCATATGAAGTTAGCAGTCAAACAGGAAACCCTAAAGCTCTACTACTGTCATGCATATTTACAAAAAAGAAAACTGAAGTCAATTTAATTTCTGCCATTATCTTTTTCCCATCCCAGGTATGTTAATTCTGCAGACAATAAAAGTGAACAGTGTGAAGTTTTATCCCAGGAGTTCATCATGATCACGTCCATATATCAAAAAGCTGTAATAGTATCAGAGCTGCAGGAGATGAAGAGATTAAAGCAGTCTCCACACAACTACAAGTTTTCCCACAGCTGAGTTTACAGACATAAAATGCAAAGGATGTGATCAATGCAGGGTTTTCCTCTTGCCCCTCAGCTGCTCTGCAGTCCCCCAAGGCAGGGTTAAAGTCCTTGCCTCTCCTTTTCCACCTGCACTCATCTCTTCCAACAAACAAATCTTAGCTGACCATCAGCCGGATCACCCCGCAAAACCTTTTGTACTTCTGGTTTTTCCCATCTTAGCTTTGACAAATTCACCTTGTCAAAATCAGCTGTGACCTGGAAACCTGCCCAGTCCAGAGTGAACAAAAGCCATGGGCACGTGGGGCTGGAGTCACCCCACAGAGCTGTGACAGGATCCCACACTTCACTGCTGGGGACACTGCACACCCCCTAAATGAACAGCTCAGCTGGGCCCTGTGCCACACCTCTGTTCCAGGTGTGCCTTCTACAGCTCTGCTGTCCAGTGCCAGGAATTCACATCAGTAACTGCACAAGTTTTGGAAAATCCCAACACTGCACAGAAAATTAACTGTTTGGAGTAAATTGTGTGTTACCCAGCTGCACACACAGGAATTGAAATGATGATTCCCCAGGTGCCACAATTCCAGTATAAAGATCAAATGATCATGCTGGCTTCTTACCTTTAATTTGGTATTCAAGCATCTGAACCAGATTCAAAACTGAGTGAATCAAGTCTAGAACATTTCAATTTTTCCTGTAATTTTTCAGTCATGGTGCTACAGCACCATAAATAGGCTATTCTTAAAAATATAACAATCATACAAACTCTGAACTTTCCATGAACAGCTGTGACATCCCTCTACAGACCAAAATAAGATATATTCACAACAGAATATCATATAAGAAGTACATGAGGCAGACCAGGAGAAGGATTTGGTTCTATGTTGTCTCCAACTCCAAGGGTGTCAGATATTAAAACACATGAGGAAGGTGGAAATCTTTCAGGATTCTACCTGAAGCATAATTTCAAGCAGCTAAAAGAACACTTCAAGACTTTTTGGTTTTGGTCTTCTGTCCACAGACCACTTTTTCCTTAGCAAGAGCAGCCTTTCTGAACTTGTTAAACAAAAGAATAATCTAAAACCTTTGTGAAAAAATAAATACAGCACCCTGCACAATGCTGCCCTATGGTTTTCATGCAGAATTAAAAACACATTTATACTTTTATATTCACTCACTGACTTGGCTCACTGGCAAATGTACAAGGAAATATTTCACCTGCTTCTCCTGCATTTTATGTATTTCAGGCATCCAAAAGGTAACATGACAAGCCAGGAATATTTGTCTTGAGACAGCACAACACTGTTACACCATACCTGAAGTTTTTCTATCTCTGTTTTTGCAGCCTGCCTGGCTTTACCAATGGCACAACCCCAATAACCCTAAAAAAAAAAAGAAACAAACAATATGCAAATGTAATTAAATACTAGACCCTCTACACCTCTTACTGTCACTTAGCACATGACAACCCCACCTTACAGTGAGAGGCCAAAAAACCTTGGTATTGTTCTCTCTTGGGGCACATCCCCAAATTGTTGAATAGAGCCCAATTACTACATCAAGTGCCACCACTATTGATAGGAATTGCCCAGCAATTCCTGGACAGAAATTTATCAGCTCAAAATGTTGTAATAGATTTTTTAATTGCTATTACAAAAAACGGAAGAATAAACTAGAATGAGTTGGAAGAGTGAAGTTCTGCATGAACTACAGAAGTTCTACAGGATCCAAGCAAACCCCAAGCTAAACCCACCTGCTGTGCAAATGTATTTGAAGTGTAAACACAAGAATTAAGCATTTTTATTTCTCTCAACAGCCATGGTACTGGATATACTGCAAGAAAATTTTAAGAAATGCAGCAGTATGAGTGTGCATCGACCTTGTGTAACACACAGCTGAAAATGCAGCACTAACAACAATTAACAACAATTCTATTTTGATTTGGTTTGCTGCTGGCAGGCAGTGCCAGAGGAACAGCCCTCTCTTACTGAAGTATTTAGAGAAGGGGGTATCACTACAATTCTTGCATTTTTGGAGCAGTGCATGGGAGTTTTCACTGGACATAGCCACGTGGAAGAACTCCCAATTTCTGACAGACAAGCTTTAAACTCATTTCTCAGACTGCATTTCTAAGAAATACACAATGTTTGTTTAACAAGGATGTGCAAAGCAGCAGCAGTGATTCAGCAGAGATCTTCCCAGGCAAAAGGAGAAAACAGCAGCAGCTCTTTTGGAC
Organism: Hypocryptadius cinnamomeus; assembly: GCA_013400635.1. Lineage (NCBI taxonomy): Eukaryota > Metazoa > Chordata > Aves > Passeriformes > Zosteropidae > Hypocryptadius > Hypocryptadius cinnamomeus. The sequence goes on from VYZP01054771.1 coordinate 58,316, forward strand.
CAACACTTACTATTTCCCCAACTAGAAACTTTCTTTTAAAAGAGCAACTTATGCTAAGATGGAAATATTTTTGACACACTCACGTATGAAACTCCTGATGGATCAATCATGTACAGTTGTGCACCATCATCACTATCATAGGACCCCAACATGAAACTGGAGGAGAAAAGAGAAATTAAAACCTTTCCTTGTACCAACACACACAGAACTAGAGAGGCTACACCAGCTCGGGTTTCCAACACCCTTCCTGGAGCAGAACTCCTCCTGTCCTGCTACACTCTGTTGAGCAATTTGCCTCACAGCAGCACCTGCACATTGCCAGAAACATTTTACTGGTCAGTAACCTGGCAGCAGATCTCTGTTTATCAGTCCCTTTGTACCACAGTCACACAGAAGCTGTAACCTGCTCTTTGGGTGGCAGGGCAAGCAGGGTGATTGCAGTGGAAGTTCTGCTTTCATCACCAGCACAGACTGACTGGCACAAACCCTCAAACTTTAAAAACCAGGGACAAATTAACCAGCTCTGTAGAAGCCTGGCAGAGCCTTATGGGAATATAAATTCCTCACCTGAGGTGTTAGACTGTTAGACATACACAAAAAGAAAGGGGAAGGGATTCTTTAGGAGATGAACCGTGGGTTACTAATTCCAGGTTTCAAAAAAGAACTCAGACAATTGAAGCAGTTCCAGCAACTGTGAACCAAAAGAATTTACAAACAGAGTGTGTCTGCAAGACTCACCTGCAGCCAAAAGGCCTGACAGCACTGTACAGGGTGTAGGCATGCACATACATGGCCACTCTGTCTGCAAGATGCTGCGTGCAAAAAGGAAAAATAAAACACTGGAAACCCTTATTTACAGAAATAAGGAATAAAATTTAATTCTCATGTCAAGAATAAAAGCCAAAAGCCCTGAGAGCTGCAGTGCTCTCTTACCTTCAGGGGGATGTCATAGCCATAGTTGGACCTGAAGTTGGAGGCCTCCTCGCGGGCGATGTCTGCCAGGGAGCGCGCGTCTGCCAGGAGCCCCGCCACCGCCTGCAGGGACAGCAGCACACACACCCTGGCATGGCTCAGCCACCCCCTGCCACGGAGCAATCCACACTGCCCATCTGCCAGCAGCCTCTGAGCGTGCCAGTGTCACCATGTATTGACAGAGCTTTCCTCTAGGAGCATCGATAACCGAAGCTGTCTTCGGTCATTATCATCTCAGGGTTCACCATGAGCGCAGGGACCAAACAATGCTTCCCATCCCGAGCATTCACCAGGCTTCTCTCACACTGCAGCCGCTCCCTGGCACCATTCTCACACCTATTCTGGACAGGCCTGTCCTCCACACACCAATCTCTAAGGAATTCAGGTGATTTCCACGTTGTTGCCAAGAAAACCTCATACCCAGCATGTTTTCCCTAAACACCCCTTATTTGGTAACTGTGTTAAAAAGTTAAAGTACCATTTTAACACTTGTGTTTATATTTACATACAAGTCTGAACAACTGGAAAAGCACTCCTAAAAATTTAAAACAGCCTCAATCTTCTACTTTAAGTTTGGATTTTACTTATGAATGTTTAATAAATTACAGAAAACAGTAAAAAAACACTGGCATTTCTAACTTTGCACACAGACACATTAACATTACTTTCTTAATCTATTTATTTTTGATTCTCTGATTGATAAATTTCTCCTTTTGAGGGGGTCACCTTACAATTCATGCAGACCTAAAGGAATTGGCACCTTACCATCCCAACGTGTCGGTCGACATTGAAGAGGCGTTTGTTGGACCCCTCTTCGTAAAGCTTGGACAGGACTAATTTTTCTACTCCAAACACAACACCATCTTTGCACCTTATCCCAATTGCTGTACTGGAAGACAAGAAAAATGTCAGTTCCTCACAATGGAAAATACTTCACAGACAATTACCAAGACAGAAGAAACAGTGACATGATTTCTCCCAGGGTAGGTTGGTCACAACTCCAGCACTGAAGACAACAAGGGGGTGGAACTAAATGGTCTTTAAGGTCCCTTTCAACCCAAAAATCATCCTGGGATTCTGAGATTCTAATCCTTATCTGGAGCAGACCCCTGGGTGACCCAGTCCATGCCCTGCCAATCCATAAAGCACAGCTGGGATTTCCACTTCCCAACATTCCTTCACACACACTCCAGGGAGCAGAGACGCTCCCAGAGCAGCTTCAGCAGCACTTGGATGCCCTCCATGTCTTGAGGAATCCCTAGGAAGCTGATAGACATTTACAGGGAAGGTTCTGAGCATGCCTCAATCCACATCCCTAAAACAGACTTTTAGATCAGAACTCATCTTACCACCATTTCACCCTCATGTTTCTCTAGTCCAACAGCACTGCTTTAAAAGAGGCCAAAAGAGCAGATATTTGTATCTTACCTGCTATTCTCCACAGCTTTCATAGCATATTCCACTTGGAACACTCTGCCATCTGGAGAAAACGTGGAAGCTGACAGGTCATACTGAAGAAAAAGACACAATTCTCAGGAAGAAAAACCCACATAGTATCACAGCATTTTCACATCAAGCCTATTCATTTAAAAAATTTAAGACTTCCAGAGATGGTGTGACATCCCCAAACCAGGCTGATCCCTTACATAGGATGTAGAAACAGAAGAAAACAGAGACAAAAAGCCAGGAGAGGCCATTTCATCAGTGCTGGATGTACCCACACTGCAAATCCTGGATGTGAAATCACTGAACATTACACAGCACTCCAAACCTATGGCAGCTTTTATCTGCCTTTACATTTCATAGAACCCCAGAGTGGTTTGGGTTAAAGGAACCCTAAGAATTATCCACTTCCACCCCCCTGCCATGGGCAGGGANCGCGCGCTCCCATTGGCCGCCGCGCCGCGCTCCTGGGGTGACGTCACCACGCACGGCGTTAAATTACATGTAATGGAAACTCCCATCGCAGCGCCCGGCTAGCTCAGTCGGTAGAGCATGGGACTCTTAATCCCAGGGTCGTGGGTTCGAGCCCCACGTTGGGCGCATCACTTTTTGAGCTTCTCGAGGGGTTCCAGGCGGAAACGCTGATTCCTCGGTAAATAAATCAGTGAGAAAACCAGTTTTTTAAGTGACCTGCGTGCAGGAATAACACGTGCGTAACAAAGTTGGAGCCGTGAGCAGCTGGGAAGTGACCGCTAAACACCGGATACTAGGAAATTTTATTTTTTTAATAAACAATGCGGGAAACAGATGTTAATCAAGTAGGAGCTGTGGGCTCCCTTGCAGACAGAGAGGAATTACAGAGATACCTGGATAAAGCAGAGAGCTGGGCAAGCACCTGCCATAGGAAATGTAACAAGAGCCAGGGTGGGATTCTCCATCCAGGATGGGGCAACCCTGGTTAAACACAGGAACTGCAGGAGAGCAGCCCCACGGGAAGGGAGCTGTGGGGTTTTAGGGTAGCAGGAAATTCACCCCTGTGAGGGCAGTGAGGTCCTGGCACAGGGTGCCCACAGAAGCTGTNGCAGCCTGTGCCAGGGCCCCACACCCTCACGGGGTGAATTCCTCCCCAGTATCAAAGCTCACTGTCCCCTCAGTCCCTCTGTGCCCGCATTGCTCTTTGCCATGCCACTGCAGCTCCCGATCCAGACTCCCTCCCCTGCTTCCCTGCAAGCCCCCACTCAACTTAAACGTACAGATCACAGGAATATATTCGAAATGCGTATAATTATATTATATAGAGGAGTATAAGCAGTGTATTATCCCGGCGCCCGCCCCGCCCCGCCGCNTGTGTTGGTCCATCACTGAACAGGCTCTCCAGGGAAGTGCTCACAGCCAGCCAGAGCTCAAGGAGCATCTGGATAATGCTCTCAGCCATAGGATTCACTTCATGTAGTCCTGCAAGGAGCAGGGAGTTGCACTCCATGAGCCTTAGGGGTCCCTTCTGACTTGAGACTATCTGATTCCATTAAAAGGGAGATGAGGGAATGAGATAAAGCCACTTTCCACAGGGAGCAGTTCCTGCTGATGCAGCAGGACACAGGCAGACCACAAAGGGCTCGTGCATGTTCCAAGATCCTCCTCCAGTCAGCAGGACTCACCTGGAGCTGTCTGCAATCGGCCAACACCAGCCTGCTGGAATGGCATCCAGTCCAGAATGAGGAACCTCAGAGGGAAAGAAATCCTCCCGTTACTGCAGGGGCTTGTGTCTGTCACTGTCCCTCCTGCTAAACCAGGCAGACACTGTCAATTTGTCTGCTGGGAGGATCCACGGATCCCACAGCTGTGCCAGGGGCAGAACTACAACAGTCAGGGTGAAAACCCAGCCCTTTCTACACCATTGCACATTTAGGGTGTGATCTCTGAGGGCTTTCCAGGACACGCCATTAAGAGTGTTTCTCACTCCTTTAATGAAATAAAAATCTGCCTTAGCAGGCCCTGGGACTCAGCACTTAACCCAGCAGTAAATGGGAGTTAGGAATTCTGTCCCTGCCATGTGAAACAGAAGCAGCTGAGGCTGTTCAGTGATGCAGAAACCCCACAGGAGGAGATCTGAGTGGGCAGAAGGAAGATGAGGTGGCAGAACACGCCGGGAGAGGTCCCAGGGTACGTGCGCAGAGCAGCACAGAAATACCCCTGAAAAGGAAGGGCTAAGAATATCCTGAATTTCCTCAGCTGCAGTCTGCTGCAGTTCAGGAAAATGACATCATTGCACCACCACCACCACAGGCTCTGTAGGAGTTCCAGCTCCTGACTCCTTCCCACTGAGCAGGGAAGGAGCTCCCAGCTCCATGGGACTCGTGCTGATGGCAAATTCCTCTCTCAGGAAGTTCTGGTTCAGCTCTTACTGAGGTAAAACATAACCTGCACCCCAAATTACCCAGACTGTGCCTGAAAATGAGCAGCACAGCTCGGGCTGCATGCTCTGTACACCTGAGCCTGGCAACGAGACTCTGTCTGTTTATCCAGCCTGGAACAGCACCAGGAGATGATCCCTGAAACACCAACCTCATCCCTCAACTCTAACAGCACCTGTTAAGGTAAAACACACTGACAAAACCATGCAGGAGTTACTGAAGTGCTGTGCCAGGGCTCATCAGAAGAGGATTTCTTTAAATATCTGTTTGACTTGCAGAGTCGTGCTTCAGGCACACAGCAGGTGGGCAGCAGGCACCACGGGGAGATCTGTCACAAAAAGCACGTTTGTGCCAGTAAAAGACTTCACACCCCAAAAAATGTTATATTTATCATCCCAAATTTGAGACAAAAATTGCTCCTCAGGGTAGGATTTACAGCTCAGTAACCAGCAGATACCAGCAGTCACCATGTAGCCACTGAGTCAAGTTTGACCTCAAACCTGTTTATAATTAATTTATAATTATTTATAATCTTATACTGCTGAAATCTTTCTTGGAGGAGATATAGGGAGAGGTTTTAGCTCAGCATGATGAGAGGATTACAGGCAGAAGAGTTCTCTGCTAAAACTCTTACAACAGGGGAAATAATATTCCACTACCTTTGCTAAACAGCCCCAAACCATTTCTTCACATGTGACTCAAGGGTGGAATATTTTAATACAGAATTTGGCACTAAAAATTCCCATAGATGTTTCCCTAGTGCTATTCATTCTTCTCAACATGCTTAAAATGAAAATACCTTAAACCAAATTCTCTCAGCAATGCCATTTACTATACAGATAAATAATAACTCGGTAGGGAACAGCTCGTGAGGGGACAGAATTTCTCCAAAACAAGACAAAAGAGCACAGGAGCTGCCAGAGTTAAGTTTGTAAACTATAACTGGACAGGGTTTTAAATAGTGTTAGTGCCTATACCCTGACAACACCCACACTGTTCATATTTAATAGTGTTACACACAAATTAATGAGCAAAAACCGAACCCCCAAAGCACATGGATGCAGTTGAAATGGGGCAGAATCCTTGTGTGGCATTTAAGTGCTTATTTCTCTGTGGAAAAAGCCCTTTTCATCAGTGGTGGGGGTGCTTTTCCTACATCAAACATCATTTCCAGAGGGGGGTTGTTGAGGCAGCACCAGTCGGGAATGCGGCCAGTCTGGCTGTAATATTCCTTGGACACAGAGCGGCTCCCAAGGATGTCCTGGAGTGCTCCAAAAATTGCTCCTGCCAAAGAAAAAAATCTGCATTAATTCCATGGAGAAATTCTCTTTTTGCTTCTTCCCATCAAGAATCTCAACTGGGATTTTTTAGCTCTACCCCTAAATTTAAAGGGATGAGTGGACATTGCTGCTTTCCTTCTCAGTAGCACAGCTAGTCCCAAACTGCTTCCATTTATATCCCTGGAAAGTAACTGAAAACAAGGCATCATCTGCTCTCTGCTGACAGCAAACCTGGCCTGGTTGACCCACTTCTTACAACAAAGTTTTTATCTGAAGCACTTCAACCAAACCCCATTGTGTTCAGGGCAATTTTTACTCCCAAAAAAGTTGCAACACAAATTCACACCAGCTGTGAGAAGATTCAGCCCACAACAGCTGGCCAGTGAACAAAAGCACCACAGAATTTGGTGCACAGAAATTGTTCTGGTTTGCTGACCCTAAGAATAAAAGGTTTTATTCACCACAAATCCAACTTGGAAGGGTTTTTTTTTCACCCCTGCTTCCCAGTTGTTCCCATTCTTACCTCCCAGCCAGGCCACGCAGTTGGATTTGGCAGGGGGAGTGTGAATCCTGAAGGTTTTAGTGGCAAGAGCTTCCTTGTACTTGGGTTTCTCCACCAGGTGTCTGATCTCAGCCATGAGCCTGTGCAGGAAGCCCGGCAGCATGGCAGTGCCCCCGATCACCACCAGGTTCTCTGCCAGCTGCTTCCTGGTGTCTATGGGGCACTAATGCAAACAGGGACACAAAAAAACCCCAAATAAATCAAGCTGCCTGAGCCTGAAGCCATTCAGAGGTGTCTTAGAAAGTCAGTCCATTTCCATGCCCTCCAATTGCTGTTTTCTCATATTTAGCTGGAAAATAACCAATGTAAGGAGAGAAATGCAAGGGAAATGCCTGGAGGTGCAGAGGTGAAGGCTCCAGGCACAGAACTTCTCAAACAATTTGTTTTCATAAAGGATTCTAATTGAAATGTTTGTCATATCAGCCAAGTCCATGGCTCTCCAATAAATTGCATCTCAGCAAACTTATTTAAATGGCATCAATAGCTACAGGGATCCAACTTTAATTACATCTATACACCACCACATAATGAAAATTTCCATTTATAGTGGTTTTCTAATGCTTTTTTTTTTCCTAAATATAATAAGAAGTGAAGCATTTGTATATGCCAAGAAAAAATTCTGCAATAAATTTAAGATACTGCCTGCAATAAAGATGTCCAAATTAATTTTATTCTAGCACAGGTAAACCAGCAGCCTGCAGGACTCAAAAGTCTCGAGTCATTTTTAACTACAGGTTGTCTAAGGCTGGAGGCTTTCCCCAAACTGTTTCCAATATAAAAATACCTGAACCAGTGAATCCAAGATCAAAGTGGCAACAGATGTCTCTTCATTATCCTGCTCAAAGAGGATTTCCACCACGGAGTCTCTGTGGCACACACAGGAAGGGAGTGTCAGTGAGCAGCAGAACCACACTGGGCTGAACTCAGGCACAGCAGAGCTGGAGGTAACTCCAGCCCTCTGCTGCCAGCACTTTGTCACTCCTGTCACAGCCCATGCACCCAGTAGTGCCAGCAGGGAGGGGACAATCGTGGACTCCTTGGGACAGTCATGGAATCCTTGGAAAAGACCCTTAATATCATCACATTGAGCCCTCAACCCAGCATCAGCACCTTGTTCACCCCTAAACCATGTCCCCAAGTGCCACATCCACACGTGTTTTGAACACTTCAGGGATGGTGACTCCACCACTTCCCTGGGCAGCCTGTTCCAGTGCTTTACAACCCTTTCAGTGAAGACATTCTCCCTAATACCCCATCCAAACCTCCCCAAGTCAACTTGAGGCCCTTTCCTCTTGTGCTGCCCCATGTTCCCTGGGAGCAGAGCCCAACCCTCACCTGGCTGCATCCTCCTGGCAGGAGTTGCAGAGTGAGGTTTCCTCTGAGCCTCCTTTTGTCCAGGTTCAAATGCCCTGTTCACCTCACTAAACCTGTTCCATTATCAGGCTTTGATACTCATTTCTCTTCCCCCACCCCTCCAACTTCTCTGCTCTCATCTTCCTCTTGGGGCTCTGGAGAAGCCACCCCCCTCCCATGATGGGCTTGCACTGTGCCCAGCACACAGCTTTCATTTCAGAGGCATTAAAAGCATATGCAAGTATCTCATTAAAATCCAATTTTACGAAAATTTATGTGCTTTTAGAGTTGAAATATATCCTTGTAATGACAAATACTCTGCCATGGCATTCCTCACCTGATGGGGCCAGCTACATGGAGAATCTTTTCTCCATCCAAAGGATAGTCCACGTCTGGAGGCGGTGAGGGACGCTGGAAACAAAAACAAACTTGTATTATTATTTCAGAGTCCAAAAAGGCTGCAGCCACCTCAAAAGAGAAGGAAGAGCTTCATCCTCCACTCACCTCAGCACTGCCATCAATGTTGAACTTGGCTGCCTGGATTTTCAGCCCCCGCTGGAGATCACTCACAAAGCAAGTGCGGACTGTGCAGAGGGGAAGGAAGAGAGGGGCACGAGTGAGGCCTGGGTGGAGCCTTTCATCACCACCAAAAACAGTCATTTTCTAAAGTTAGAGATGAACACACACTCCAGGCCCTTGCTGGTCCAAGGTATTATCAAATAAATGCAAACAGAAGCAGTCTCTACTCTCCAGCAGAGTTCAGGTGCTCTCTAGATCACGAGTTAAACAAAGCTGACCCTAAAATTATGTTGGAAATCCTGTCTGTCCTTTCTCACACAAACCACACAAGATTTAAATCCAGAGGGATGCTCTTAATGGTGCCTCAAGGTGCCAGGGGTTGTATCCTGCCTTCACTGCAGGCTTTGCACCACAGCTTCAAATGAGGCATTGCTCATTTTCTAAACAAACTCCTACCATGCAACATTTTCCTTACTGCAACTCTTCAACACCCTGAGAATTCCAGAGGGTTTTTCTGCTTCCAGATAACACTGACAGAGCACAGCCTCATTTGTATCCCAGCTGCTCCTGTTATTATACATTTGTTTGTATTTGGCACAGGTGAGCATCTTCCCCATAAACTGCTGTCACAAAGAAACAGCCCTTCAACACACAGACAGCAACAACTTCATCCCTAGCCTGGGGTCTCTGGTTCCAAAAGACTGCATAGAAAACACAACTCATCAGAAAAAGTGTGCAAGTCCAGGAATCAGAAAAACAACTTTCATTTCATAAAGCACCAGTTGCATTTATTTTGCATTTGACTGAAGGATTTCTTCCTAATTTGACCCAAGGGATTCATACTAATTACTGTTTTCTAGGAAAACACCTTTTTCTATCTGTTGCACATGTAACAATCACACAGGAATTCATCCAAGTTCTGCCCAAAGAAAGACTCTACTTTTTCTGGTGTAGTAAATGCAGTTCTTGTCTCCTCTTGCCTACCTGAACACACTAAAATATCTTTTATAAACACTTTTTTTTTTTAAATTGACTTTAAAGCAAACTGAGCCTTTCTAGTTAATCTATAAACAAGACTACACAACAGTGCAATCCTCTTTCTGTGCCCACCTACTAAATACATCTAAAAGCTGCAACTCAACAACACAGAGGTGAAAGTGAAAGAGAAATACAAAACCTGGTTTTGGTTTTGCTTTCAAAGAGGAAGAACAACACAAGCTCATCCAAGAGGTAATAAATACAGCAGAGAAGAGAAATAAATTCCTGAGTGTAAAATATTGCACACTTGTTATTATCACACTCCACTGCACAATTTCATACACTAGAGTTACACAAAGCAGACAAATTTACCTTTTATATCCTCTACTATGTCTTCTGGGACTGAGCCTGAAATAAAAAATAAAAAAAAAACCTAGTTTCATTCTTAAATTCTCTTCCTACTTAAAAAAAACTTTTGTTCTAAATTTGAATTACATTTAATATATTAAACTTTCACTCTGACAGCAGCTTTCAAAGATTTCCAAAGCAAAAAAGATATTAAGAACAGAAATAAGTTTGTCTTTGCTCAAAACAGATTGAAAAATTACTACAGAACTTTTATCTTAGCCTTTATTCAAAACTGCTGTGAGAAGAGGCTCATCATAAAAACAATATATTTGTGAAATTACAGAATCACAGAATCACTGGGTTGGAANTGCTGGCCACACTGCTCCTGATCCAGGCCAGCATGCCAAGAAAGAATCCATGCAGGCAGGCCACATGAGACACAGTGAATCCTAAACCCATTTTATTCCCTGTTAGGATGAACACCCTTTCCCCAGAGCAGTTCCCAGCACAGATCCCCATCCCAGTCCTCACCCATCACGGAGGGAAGGCTTTGTCCTTTGGCCAGTCCCGTATCCACCGTGCACTGCTCCAACAGCTGATACTCCAGCTCCCTAAAACAGGGCACAGGAGGGTGGGGAAAGACATCATGAACCCAGCCTGGCTCTCTGGACGACACTCCAGAAACAGGATTCATTCCTTGCAGTTACATCCTTCTAAATATAAACCTAAGGAGACCCCATTCCCACAGTTTTTACCACATCAGCAACAGCTGCACAGTTTTAATTCTAAAAACTGGATGATGCTACAGCAAGTTAAGATTTAGAAATGGAATTTTTGCTCATGGTCAAAGAGGAACTTTCACAAATAAATCATTTGTAGCCTGGAATGAATAACTATGAACTTACTTGTGGATGGCCTTTCCTCCCAGGGGAAGGGAACCCCAGCAACTCAGGATTGGAATTCCCTCATAGATCTACAGGAAGATCAGGAAATTCTCTTTTTCATTAGTTTTCAGTCTGCTGGAATTAAATGCCTTTTCCCTTCTACAACCCATTGCATCAGCCACCTTCTAACTACTTTTGTCCAAAATTAATTTCCAGTAAAAAAAAATTCTCATGTTTCATGACAGCCCCACTGAAAATGAAAGGATACAGGCAGCACCAAGCTTTCTGCATATCCACAGTCCAGCACCATGGCAGAGTTGATCCCCAGTGTCAGGAGAGACATCAGGTGACTTGGAGCAAACAAAACAGAAGGTACCTACACAGAAACCAAAAGCAAAGTTGGCAGAAGGGGGAAAAAGAAACAAAAAAGAAACAAAGCACTGATGCCTTCCCTGAATGGCATTTTAAAAGCAAAACCCAAACAACTGTATCTTGAATTATTCCAGTACTAATCTAATGAACAAAATACAACAGGATTTTAAATTCTGTGTCCATCTTCTTTGTGGTGCACACCAGGTACTTCAGTAATGATGGATGTTGGAATGGGCTTGTAAGAAAATCAAATGTTGGCTATAAAACTCAGGTCCAGTTTCTTATTGTTATTGAAAAATGAAAGAAGCTGAAGTACAGCTATTCCAAAAGCTGTAAAAACTTGAAGATGTGAATAAAAGAGCTAGAAAATCCATAAAAGTGTGCCTTATGACAAACACTGCTGCACCCAAACAGAAGAGGCTGTTTGAAACACTCTCACAAAAACAATGTGGAAACTCAAGTTGAAATTACATGAGAATGACTTCCTTCTCCCAGAATTCCATAAATCAAGTTTCCTAGAAAGCAACAGTTCCATTAAAATAACACTTTGAAGTGTGAATTAAATGAGAAATTTCAATAAATCCTGCACTTACAGGAAACATACTGACCCTTTACCCAGAGCCAGAAGGTAAAATATTGACCCTGTATTAATAAACCACTCTTTGCACCAAGTAGAAAAACAGAAATCAGAAGGAATTAAATTTCTATCAGTATTAACTGGCTTCTTAACACGTTACAAAGTCTCTCTATCAAAATATGACTGCATACATGAGCCATTTTCAACAAACCATTTTGCATGGGATGTGCTCTAGCTGACACATTTTATTGCTGCAAAAGGGATTAGGGAAAAAACCTCAAAACACCAACTCAAATCTTTCAGCAAGGTGAAGTCATCAGAAAATTTTACCAATGGTAAGAAAGAATTATGCAGGAGCTTGAGCTTAGTTGGTAAACTGTGCTGTGGAAGGACAGTGAAGAAGTACTGCAGCCAAACTGGTTTCACTACTTTTTATAGAAAAACATTAAACTTTTTTTCTGTTTGGACTGAAGAAGCATGGAGTCACCTTCTAAAACATTCATGTTACAACTGAGCAAGAATTAGGTTCAGACTTTTCACAGAATCCTTGACTGGCTGGGTTGGATGGAACCTTAAGGATCATCCAATTCCACCCCTGCCATGGGCAAGGACACCTTCCACTATCCCAGGGTGCTCCAAGTCCCATCCAGCCTGGCCTTGGACACTTCCAGGGATCCAGGGGCAGCCACAGGTTTTTTTCCCACAACTTTTCTTCAAAAAGACTGATTAGGCAGAGCAGATATTTGATTTCAGGTAAGTTCTTCTCTAAATGAGCTCAGCCATGTGCTAGGCAGATATTGACTGTGGCAGAAATCAGGAGACTTGCTGACAGGGCACTAAGAAGTGTTTAAATATAAATCCTGGCTGCAGGCAGTGCTCAGTGGGGATTATTGGATCTGTCTGGGACAGTGCTCTGTGAGCTGTATTATCCACAAGCCAGGGAAACCTTGCAGAGCCTTGTTAATTGCTGCTGCTTTGTGGCCTCATGAAGAGTCAGAATGGAACAAAATGGTCTTTAATCCAACTTCCATGCCCTACTTCCCCACACCACCATCTGATTTCTCTTCTTTATGCCTCTCACTCTTTTGCCACTATTTCCATTTTTATTCCCCACATCTGGTACTGACTGCAATCAAAATCCCTCCTGGCAAGTGGAGCAAATGTACACATTTCTGTCAAACACTTACCTCAAAATGCTTGAAAAGGACCCTGGTGAGGGTGTCCCTGAAGTGTGAGGGGCACAGGACTGACTCTATGATCACAACACGCCGGTCCCTGGGATTCACCAGCAGGTGCCTAAAAATAGACAAGAAGTGCAAAATAAAACTGGGAAGTTTAAGCAGATATTATGAGATCTATCCTACAGTCATATTCCATTTTCCTCCAAAATCCTAAAGATTTGCATTTAGATAGCATTTGCTACAGCAGACTCCAAAGATTTTCACAAATCTAAAACCCCAATGCTTTCCTAAAAGAAAGTCAGGAAATTCATTATACATTTCTAAATCAATATAAAGTAACACAAAAATAAGTCATCAATGGCTTATCCAGTGTCATAGATTCTCATAAAGCACATAAGAATGATGATACTCTGATACTCAGATGCTCTGATTTCAGTGGAAAAGGATGAATTTTTCTGATTTCAATTGCAAAGTGGTGTCCCAGGACAGGGGAAGAAAACAACCCAGCCCACAGCAGACCTGAGGCACAGAAATTAAATCCTGATTTCCCTGTGATGGCTTTCACTGTGTAAAAATATGGATTGGAAGCAAAGAGAAAAGACCAAGCCCAATTCCATTATTCTCTAAGGGTACTAAAAACAGAATAAAGGGATGTACTTCTGAGGTAAAAACATTCCACAGGTAAAGATTCCTCCTTCCAAACCCCGTGGAGAGAGTTCTGCACTGACAGGAGCTTCAGCCCCACCAAAATCAATGCAGCTCCTGAGGTAATGCCTTCCCCTTCTCAGCCCCTTTGTAAATCCCTCAGCTGAAAGGTAATTTATCAAACACCTTCTGCTTTTACAGAGCAACTGCTGCTGCAGGACAGGAACTCTTTGTAAGATAAGCTGGATCTCAGCACCACCAGCACCAACACAGCCAGGCAGCCCCTTGCAAAGCCTTATCTCAGTTTTCTTATCTAACCAGGCAGGGTCCTCCCTGCTCACAGCCCTGGAAGTGCTCAGGGAAGGCCTGGATACCTGAGAGGTGTCTCTTACCTGAAATACAGCATGTGGATAAATTCCTTCAGGTAGGAATACAGCTCCTCTGTATTGATGTTGTACTGAACCACCTTGACAGGCTGGGAAGGGAAACATCCACAGTCAGTTCAAATGCTGGGCAGTGATTATTTATATACATATACATATATATATATACACACACATGATATATAAAGAAATATATAACATACATAATATATATTTAATCTGACATTACATCTAAACACACACTCTTGCCTGATTTGCTCTTTGTCCTTAAAACACCACATAAACCCACCCTCTAGCTGAATTCCACAGTTAATTAATGCTCATTTTTCATACAGGCAACTTAGAATGAGTTTTCCAACCTCTACTAAATGAAAAGGAAAAAAGCATAACTAGGCAAAGCAATTTCTCAATAAATGCCCCAGAACACAAGCTCCATGGGGGCTGAGCACTGGCATCACACTTACCTGCACCTACCCACAGTTTTTAATAGCAGCAGTTAAAATAATGAATAACATAGTAATATTTCAGAATATTTTATTCAGGCAGTGAGAAATGGCTTCTGATGGACAGAAAAAGCAAATTCTTTCTATGCCATAACACATCAAGCAGCAGAAAACCAGCTCACCTTTGAGACATCAGGTTTCTTGATTTCACTGGGGATGATGCATCTTGGTCCTGTTTCTCCTGCAAACCCACACCTGAAAGAAAATGTTAAAAACCTGATTATTTGAAGTCACCACTTGACCCCCTGGGGACCATCACAGAGTAATGAATTAGGGAATTCTGTTACTGCAGAGAGGACTTTTGCACAGTTTTCCTATCCAGCCACTTGGAGATAAATTTAAAGATGGACTAAAAGATAAAGGTTTTGTATCTTTTTTTATTGACTCCCTCAACAAAAGGATAAAACCAGCAGCAACCCCAAACCAAACTTTTCAGAAACCTACCTGGTCTTCTTCAAACACACAAGAACCATGGACTGAAGAAAGGAAATTAAAAGCAAAATGAATTCAAGGTTTATATTAGTCTCAGTGCCCGATATTTGTTTCACCCCTGTCACTCTCAGTAACTACAAATCTCTGAGAAAAACTGCAGTTTTCTGCAAAGCTGCTGGACTTGGAGCACTTTTAATGCAAAAAGCCAATTAATGCTTGATTTTGATATTTGGCAACTGTCAACATGTTGGATCAGTTCAGAAAAAAAAAAAATATCTTGAAACAGCCACAATTCAGAATTTAATTTTCTTCTTTTGTCTCAAACAGATGCTTGTGCAGTCCTGGTGTATATAGGCAGTTTTCCTTGAACTTTCAGCTAATTTCAGCCTTATTTGGAACAGAACAAACATTTCTCATACAATTCAGCTGCTATTACTTCCATCAGAATGAAGGCTGGAAACAGACCCTAAAAACACAATATTCAGGGAAAAAGCATTTCCAAAAGAAGGTTTTACTGGATAAACAATGCCCAAGGAATAAAAGCTCACAAGCACCACAAACTTGGGAAAAGCTGTCAATGTGAATCCACAAAAAGCCACCCATGGGAATCACCTGTCCCCATCCATGAAGGCTCTGTAAAATCCTCCCATTCCCAGGTAACAAAGCTTTTGGCCCACAAGGTGAAATACTAAAAAATTAGTGAGCATTCCTGCTTCAGTACTCGAGTTAGATCTTGTTTTAATCTAAAACACAAGGTTAAAAACGTAGGCTGTTCATTACCAGCTCCACACCACACAGATCAACACAGAAAGGGGGAAACCTCACATAATTATTATTGGAATAATCGTTGGGGTGGGAAGAGGACTTAAAAACCATCTCATTCCAACCCCTGCCACGGCAGGGACACCTTCCACTAGCCCAGGCTGCTCCAAGCCCTGTCCAACCTGGCCTTGGACACTTCCAGGGATCCAGGGGCAGCCACAGCTTCTGTGGGCATCCCGTGCCAGGGCCTGCCCACCCTCACAGAGAAGATTTTTTTCCAATATCCCATCTAAGCCTGTCCTCTGCCAGTGAGAAGCCATTCCCCCACGTCCTGTCACTCCAGCCCCTCGTCCAAAATCCCTCTCCAGCTCTCCTGGAGCCCTTTAAAGCTCTGAAAGGGGCTCTAAGCTCTCCCTGCACCTTCCCCTTCTCCAGACCGGACACCCCCAGATCCCGACCGCAGTGCGGGGCACTCACTTGGTGAAGGCCTGTCCCAGGTCGATCACCACGGCGGTTTTCTCCCCGCCGCTGCCGAGCCCCTCGTACAGCGGCATCGCGGCGCGGCCTCCCTTTCTCCCTTCCTCCCCTCTCCTTCCTCCCGTTCCCTTCCCCGTTTCCCTCCCGTTCCACCTCCCTCAGCCGCCGCTACACGGGCCCTTCCTGCTCCCCGGAGCGCCGGGCTGCCCGCGGCGCCTGTCCGCCCCGCCGCCGCCCCGCCGCCTCCCCCGAGCCCACACGGCCGCTCCCGCCCCATCCTGCAGGGCTCCAGCGAGGCCGGGAG
>VYZP01054774.1:0-44051 GCA_013400635.1 Hypocryptadius cinnamomeus
TTCCATACCCTGGGATAACAGGGACAGGGATAAACTGAGTGGGTTGGCTGGGAGGGGCTGATCGCTGCTCAGGTAGTGCTGAGCATCATTTATCTGTCAGGGTTTATTCCTTTCTTCCCCTTCTTTTTTTTTTTGCTGTGACTATTATAATTGCTCATTGTATTTTACTTTATTTCATTTTTGAAACAGTTCTTACCTCAAGAACAGAACTTTCACCTTGTCCTGATTCTTCTTCCCATCCCAGTGGTGGGAGGAAGTGACTGAGCAGCTGTGTGGTGCTTCCTTGGCAGCTGGGTTAAACCACAACCACTCTATATTGTCTTGAATCTATATTCAACTGAATGTGGAAGTACAGGCTTGCATTCCTTGCAGGACAGCAGCAAGTGTCCTAATAAAACCTCTTCAAAAACTATTTTAGCCTATTCAGAAATTCCATTGAAACTTCCAGGTGTGCTGTGCAAGTGCACAAATTGAATTGATGGAGACAATGGTAACAGAGAAGAAAAACCCGGCTCAAATGAAAATAACTGGCAAGATGGTTGTAACTTCAGTAAGAACTTGGGAGTTTTGTATTATTCAGGCTGTATGGCTTTTAATTCAGAAAGGAATATTTGAGCATTAGCTAGGCATTATATCTCACTTAGCTAGGGCTGTCTTAAAAGCTTTCTGAGGGGAAAACTGAAATCTTAGGGGGGTTGTTTCTATCTTACTGAATATGAAAATACTTAACCTGTTATATTGTAGGTTTTCTTAATCTAGTGTGTGCATTCCCATTTCAAGACTGCTGGCTCAAGAAATGTATCTTGCAGAAAAATGCCATCATAAGTGGCTTGGATATGAAAAATAGTATCTTTAAATATGTTTTGTGTAAGTTAGTGGTCATAAAATAACAAGAAAGAAAGTTGATATATGGCAGAAAAGGTGATATAATATTTTAGTGGTTAATGCTTTTTTTTGACAAGTGTAACTTTAATTAAAATTATTTATTCTTTAGACATTGGCTTTAAAGGAATAGAGGTTAATATGCAGTGCAGACCTGTTTCAGAAACAATTACTTTCTTGGTTTTCTCTCAAACAGGACACCCTGATTGTTTGGTCAGAAGCAGAGAACTATGATTTAGCACTGAGTTTTCAAGAAAAAGCTGGCTGTGATGAAATTTGGGAAAAAATCTGCCAGGTACAGTAAATTGAAACGCTGTTTCTTCCAGGCGTTTTAGTGCCTTCTGTGACTTGATGTATTTGTGCATCCTTTTCAAACCTGCTTGTAAAGTAAGCAAATATTTGTTATTTTCTGTGCAAGGCCTTAAATTGCCCCTGCTTAGAGCACCAGTTGTTGTTCTCATGATTGAATGTCAGGCTTTTGAAACATCACTGTGATGGTGAGACTCAGGTGGTCGGTGTTCTGGGGCAGTTGGTGTGATTGTGTTTATTAGAAAGGGACTGCCAGAGTTCCATGCTTTAATTGTCCTTCTCCCAGCTGGCCTCAGGAAGCAGCTTGTTGGAGTGCAGTGGAACTGCAAATGTGCTGTAAGGAACCAGAGAGCTCAGATTCCATTGCAGCTGCCTTGGGACACACTGGGCAGTTGAGATGTGTTGTTATTATGTACTGACCTGCTCATTTTTGGGAACATTTTGGGATCAGACAATAACTGTGTGCACTCTTCCCTTAGGTTCAGGGTAAGGATCCTTCAGTGGAAGTCACGCAGGACCTTATTGAGTCAGAAGAGGAACACATAGAGGAAATGCCTGAAACCAGTCCTCTGATTGACCTTCCTACTTGTGAACTCAACAAACTTGAAGAGATTGCTGACCTAGTTACCTCTGTTCTTTCCTCACCCATCCGTAGGGAAAAGCTGGCGCTGGCCTTGGAGAACGAAGGCTACATTAAAAAACTGCTGCAGCTTTTCCAAGTCTGTGAGAATTTAGAGAACACCGAAGGCTTGCATCATTTATATGAAATTATTAGAGGGATTTTGTTCCTCAACAAAGCAACTCTGTTTGAAGTGATGTTCTCTGACGAGTGTATTATGGATGTGGTCGGATGCCTCGAGTATGATCCTTCTTTGGCTCAGCCAAAACGGCACAGGGAGTTCTTGACCAAAACAGCAAAATTTAAGGAGGTTATTCCTATCACAGACTCTGAACTCAGGCAAAAAATCCACCAGACTTACAGGGTACAGTATATTCAGGACATCATCTTGCCGACACCATCTGTTTTTGAAGAGAATTTTCTTTCTACCCTCACTTCCTTTATTTTCTTCAACAAAGTTGAGATTGTCAGTATGTTGCAGGTAAGTGGTTCTTCATATGGTCTAGATGGATTGTTTGTAGATACCTGTAGCTATAGTTTCAAAATGGATTACAGTTAATCACACACATCATTTGCACAATGTTTTGAATGCTTGCCCTGCTCTCTGATACTTTGATTTTGTGTTTTGAAAAGGTACATTTCAGGTGAGTATATTAATATTTTTAATGGGTTGTAAAGCTGAAGAATTTCTCCTTGATTCCCAAGCAACATACAATTTTTGGTCAAGTTTGTGTAGGTATTTAGAGAACAGGTAACTTTTGTATTCTGTATTAGGCACATTGTGCTGTTTTTGTAACAAATTCTGGATCTGTTATTCAAAAGAGCATGTTCAGAACCATTCCTGTTACACTACTGTTACATCATGGTACCAATTTCAAATGTTCCTGTTGTCTTAAAGATTGAGTAACTGTTGCTGGGGTTTTTTTCATACTGATATCCAGAAGTGATAATAAATAACCAAGCTGTTACCTTATGAAAAACCGTCCTGCACGCTTTGTAGTCAGAAGAGGCTCCAAGGTGGTTGGGACCCTGGAAGGAGCCTCAGAGAAGAGCTGTGTGAGTTCATGGCATTTCAGGATTTTCAGCTGGTGCTGTGTTGTGCAAACTCATGGGTACCCAAGTGACTTCATTCTGCCCAGAAATGGTCCATTTGTGTAGGATACATCTCATACTCACCCATACTCCTGGGGTGAGTGTGGAGAGCCTCTGTGAAACACCAAGAGCTGAGGAAAAGAGGAAGGGAGTAAAAATGGTGGAAAGAAAGAGGCACTGCAGACATAACATATCCATATGGAATATACTGATGAGTTCAGATATGGGCGAAATGTGGTAAAGAGTTTAATAGAGGACTGGAAAATAAAACTGAGTAATTGCAGAGAATTGCATGAATATGCTATTTGGCTTCTTTCTGCTATCTTCTTTGTGGCTCAATGGCAGAAAGAAACAAAAAATTAAATCCCTCTTGCAAAATTATTAGCTTTGTGTTAAATAAAGATTTTCCTTTAAATTATTTTACATATATTTTCAAAAACTAAAAATAAATTCAGTATTTTGCTCCTGAGGCCACAGTCCTGTTTGCATTTAGAGATTATGTCTGTAGTGTTTTTTTTTTCATTGGGGCTCTACAGTACTGAATGTTTAATTGTGCAGTGACAGAGAGCTCTGATTTGCTGTTACCTCGAGTACTCCTTGCAGAAGGTTCTGAAATTCTCTGACAGTTCCTTGCTGGATCTGCCATGGCTGTCTTTGCCATCGTAGATGGAGGATGTGCACACAGGTTTGCCTGCTGATTCTAAAGCCTGTAGCTGAGATGTGTGGTGATTTACAGATAATGTTGATTCTTGAGAATTACAGGTTGAGAAGAAAGCACACCTGGAGAAGATGTTCTAGCACACTTGAGGAAAATTCCCACTTGAGGTCGTGGGGACCTCAGGCCCAGGACTGCTTTCACAGGCCTGTGGTGTAAATCAGCTTGTTGGGCACAAGAACTCCAAAGCTCCTTTGGGTTTGGGGAACACATGGGACATCCTGTTACCCTAAATACACTGGCAAAGCTCCCTGGGAGAAGGCAGTTTAGAGGAGCAGCAGATTGTGTTTGCCACGGCAGCAAAGCTCCTTTCTACGTGCCATGGAGCACTAGATCCCAGTGCTGCTGCTGCTGGAAGGGCAGCCACGTGGGGAAGGAACCTCCATCCATCCCATGCTTCAGGACACAGGACTGGGCTGAGTAGCAGCCTTAGACAAGCAGGAGATGTTTCTGTGCTCAGGTGTTCTGCAGTAGGGATTTTCTACTCTGCTGTTGATTGTAGTGTGGTTTGGGTTTGTTGTTTGTTTTTTTTTTTTTTGTACCAGGCTTAATTAAGCTGTTTAAGCCAGCAAAGCTTAAAATAAACTTCTAAATCTGTGTATGTTGCACTCTCTGTGATGTTGATTCCAGGTATCGTTTGTTTGTAAAGCACTTCTCTCCCCACATCTTACAATTGTCAGGAAAAGGTTTGCCAGTCTTTGGTTGGCATTGCTGTAACTGTAAAAATTCTGTATTGTTACTCTAATAAAGCAGAGAGATTTTAGTGACAGCACAGAGCAAAATAGAGAGGTAAGCACACTCTGTGTTATGCAATGTAAAGTTCATGTATATTTATTGGAATGCTGCTGTTCTGTTCATTTTTGTTCAATGCACGAGTTTATTGAGTTGAATTGGTACAGTGATGCAAAATTTTGTAAAGCTGTAGCGTGTTACTGTTTGCTGTCAGATTTATATTGTCTTTAAATGGTAACAGAAACATTTGAATTTGAGAGAATGCCAGCACTATTTTCAATGTGAAAGAGTGCATAATAATCGAAGGGCAGTGTCCAAACCGTTGAGAGATGCTGATGTTCACCCTGGTTTTTGGGTACCTCTTGATCTTATGGGGTAACTGAAATGCTTTGCAAGAGGTGAGGTGTTCCTGTATATTCTTAAATATCTCTTGGTAACAGAGGATGTGAATGTGAAAAGCCAGTAATAGTCCATAAAGTTTCCCAGCTTGGCAAAGCACAGCACGTGCAAGTGGGAGAGGTTGTTTTATTGTGAGTAAGGTAATGGGGACGTGGGTGCAAAGTTGTCCCTTGGCTGGCACTTTGTAATTGCAGTTTTAGGGACCATCACTGAGCTCAGCTTCACCTGGCTCTGCTCTCCTGGAGCTGCTTCTGCTGCTCAGAGGGAGTGCTGAAACAATGCCTGGGGAAAGATGCCGCTGGATATGTGCTCTGGCATTTGTCTTCTTTGGGATAAATTGGATGGAGAGCTGGACTTTCTGCAGGGTTGGATCCTGTAGGGATGGCAGTTGTTTCCCAGAGGCTCTGTGTAAGGTGTGTTCCTTTTGTGTGTTGCACAGGAAGACGAGAAGTTTTTATCAGAAGTTTTTGCACAATTGACAGACGAAGCTACAGACGATGACAAACGGTGTGAACTGGTAAGTGCCAGCTCCCCGTGGTGCCTCCAGGGCTCTAGGTCAGGGGGATGGAGGAGAAACAGTGAAACTCTTCTGCAGTCACTGAGGGATTTCTGTAGAATCAGTCAGCACACAAGCTCAGCCACAAAATGTAACTGTTTCATGCTTTCAGAGAGTTTTCTGACCCAAATACTCTAATTCCTTTTTCCCTGTGCGACAGGTGAACTTCTTCAAGGAATTTTGCGCCTTTTCTCAGACGTTACAACCTCAGAACAGAGATGCGTTCTTCAAAACTTTGGCAAAGTTGGGAATTCTTCCAGCTCTTGAAATTGTAATGGTGAGTGAAACTTCAAGCTGATTTTAACCAAGTGGAAGAGCTACAGCCATTGAGGCAGTTTTGGCTCTGCTGAGCCCCTCTGTGTCAGTTTTGCTGTGCTGGGAGTGGGAGTTGATTGGAGTGTTCCCAATGCAGAGGCTGCCCCCAGCTCTGAAGTGCCTGACCTGGCTGCTCTGGGCATTTTCACTCTGTGTGAGCCTGTGGTCATCACAGTCCTTGGGAAAAGGGGGTGTAAAAACTGGCAGAGGCTCTTTATGCAGCTGGATTGTTGTTGTGGTTGTTGCTGGCCCAGGGCCCGAGAAGTATTTTTAGATAATCTTGAACTGTTGGCTGGTTCCTCCCAAAAGATCCCATAATCCTGTCGTTAGCAGATTAATCTGTCCTAATCAGCAGTGGGAAAACAGAATTTCTTTCACTCCTGTGGTTGAAGCAGCTGTTGCTGCCTGAACATTGCAATTCATTTTGCTGGTTTATTGTTGTTTTTCTGTAACCCTATTACTGTGTTTCTCATAGAAACTCTGGTAATGAGATGTTCCCAAAACTTAAAACTACTCATTACTTTCAGCTTTACTTGGTAATAAATACCAGCTTAATTTGTTCTTGCTAATCGATTTCTCTCTTTATTAGGGAATGGATGATCTGCAAGTTAGATCTGCTGCTACAGATATATTTTCTTATCTAGTAGAATTTAGCCCATCCATGGTCCGAGAATTTGTGATGCAAGAGGCCCAGCAGAGTGATGATGTAAGTCACAGTGGTTTGCAGTTTGTTGAGTCTTTGGGCAAGGAGGAAACAAACAAAACAGCAAAACAAACCTCTAGAAGTATAGGAAAAAGTAGGTTTAATATACAAACATTTCTGAGCATGTTGGTGTTGCATGAGTTTACAGTTTTGGAAATCTGACTAAAAAGGGGTTGTAGGTGTGGAGAGTTGTGCTTGCCAGAATTTCTGTATCCAAATGCAACTCTCAATTCTTCAGTTTCATTTAAAATTGTCTTCAAAAAATTACAGAGACTATGGAAATTGATTTCCACTCCTGAAACTGTCTAACTGTTTGGTGGTGTGTTTGTTTGGGATTTTTCTGCAGGACATCCTCCTCATCAATGTGGTCATCGAGCAGATGATCTGTGACACAGATCCGGAGCTCGGGGGAGCTGTTCAGTTAATGGGGCTGCTGAGAACTCTGATTGACCCAGAGAATATGCTAGCCACAGCCAATGTAAGGAGATGGGGGGTACAGACACTGCACTGTCTCAGCAGAGCTGAAAACCTGACATTCTCTGTGTTTGCTCTCATACTGTATTTAAACAAGCCAAAAATAAGCTTAATGTTTCCATTTTGGGGCATTGTGCAGGTGTTTATTGACAAAAGTTTTGTCAGGCTTTTTGAGTTGTTGATGTTTTTTCAGTAGATGTCTGCATGGTGGGGATTTTTTGGTGATGGTGAGCTTGGTTAGTTGCCCCAAAATGCAAAAACTGATCTTCCTTGAGCAAAGACAGTCCTGCAGGCCCAACAAGTATACAGGCAGACCTGAAGGAGCCAGTAGAATTCTGTATAGACTGTTTTCTATGTTACTGTTCTTTCTTATTTAAAAGCCTGTGTACAAATCCCAGTGTTTAATAAAGTTATTTTTGTTTTAGAAAACAGAAAAGAGTGAATTTCTCAATTTCTTCTACAACCATTGTATGCACATTCTCACTGCTCCGCTTCTGGCCAATACATCAGAGGATAAATGTGAAAAAGGTACTGAATATTTCAGTTTTCTTTTTCTTCCTTTCAGGCCTGTAGTGTTTAGCACTGACTGACAGTGCTGGTCCCAGGGATCAGCCTGTGATGCCAGCTGGGAATGTGCTTGTGGAAAAGTGCTGCTCCCTCAGGGACAGGGGCTCTGTGGGCAGCAGTTCTGAGCTCTTCCCTGCAGCTCTGGATGCTGCTGTAGCTTTGTGCTGTGCTTTGTGCAAGATGCACTTCCTTGATGTTAATCATGCTAATATACAATTGTTAATTGCATTTAAAATATACTTCCTGTAAAGCAGAGAGTGTCTGTAAATTAAAATGCACTCATTTTAATGCATTATTTGAAAAATTTAGCATTGGTGCTTTTATTCTATATCATATTCCTAAGGTTTAGGTTATATATTTTCACCTAGATGGATTTAAAACTTTGTAAGGTAAATTAAATACAGAAATCTCACCTGGCTGCATTCTTGCTGCGTGTTTATGTTCCTGTAGCTCACAAATGTTTGATCTGATGAAAAATCTGATAGAATTGATTGTTTCTCTCCATCTTTTAAATCTTGAGAGTGCTTTGAAAACCTTTTTCAGATTTTTGTTTTTATTTTCTCTTTATCAGATGCAGTAGTTGGATCCACTAAGAGTAATACAATTTGTCCCGGTAAGTCTGAATTGACTTTGAGTTTTGAAACTTGTGTGCTGTGTATGGTACCCTATTTAAAAACAAAAAGTTAAGCATGCCCATATTTTATTTCTTTTAATACTTTTTACTGAAGTAGATGCAGGAGCTTTGATTCAGCTGAGATGACTGGAAGCTGAAGGAACATTTTCATCTGTTTTTAAGTTAGTGGGGTTTTTTTTCCCCCTAGTCAACCTTGCTACTGAAAGTTGTAAATGTTCATTTTTCTTGCAGATAATTACCAAACAGCACAACTACTTGCCTTAATTTTGGAGCTGCTTACTTTTTGTGTGGAACACCACACATATCACATCAAGAATTACATTATGAACAAAGATTTGCTAAGAAGAGTGCTGGTATTGATGAATTCAAAACACACATTTCTGGCCTTGTGTGAGTATGGAGCTGTTGTGATTTCCTTCTTCCAGACATGGTGGGACTGTGTGGAAGGTGTTCCAGTGTACATTTGGAATTTGTGTTAATGGCTGTGGATGAGATTGTCATGCTCTGGATTTGGGGGCCCATCTTCCTCTGGGTAACATGAGGGGTTTCAGTTGTTTCCACAAGCCCTGGCATGTGGTTATTAACTCCTTGAATTTTCCTTCCCACAGGTGCTCTTCGCTTTATGAGGAGGATAATCGGGCTGAAAGATGAATTCTATAACCGTTACATCACCAAGGGAAACCTCTTTGAGCCAGTTATCAATGCCCTGCTGGACAATGGCACTCGGTACAACCTGCTCAACTCTGCTGTGATTGAGCTCTTCGAGTTCATCAGAGTGGTGAGTGCAGCTCTTACAGGAGCACCCAGCTCCTTGGAAAACAAGGACTTGCAGCAGCTCCTGGGACACTTGCTGCCAGTGCCTTCGTGTTTTGCTGGGAATCTTTGTGGTCTGTGAAAGTGAAGGGTGGTTTTTAGTTGTAGGATATGGTGGCTGCTGTCTTTTCCAGCAAGAAGAACATTAGGAATTGTAGGATTTGCCTGTTATGGTGAGAGACTTGATAGAGGGGGACTGACCAAAAGGGTCCTGGTCCCACATGAGCTGCTGTAGTTGCTGAGGACTGGGGAGAGCTGGAGCCTGTGGGGAGGACAGGACACAGCTCTCCTACATAAAAGATCTTTGTTTAACAGAAGTGTCACAAATACAACTGGGACACTGCTGGGTCCATTGTCTGTTTCTATGGGAAGCCTAATAATTATTTCTCAATCTCATTTCTTTTATTAAGGATAAATCTGATTTCATGCTTCACATTTGTACGATATTGTACAATAACGCTTTGGCTCTGGGCAAGAAATCAGTTACTTTCCAAACGAAACTCAAAAGCTTTCTGAACTTCTTGTGCCCATTTGAGGCTGAAACCCTGTTTTGTTCTTCTGCAGGAGGATATTAAGTCCCTTATTGCACATATAGTTGAAAACTTCTATAATGCACTTGAATCTATTGAGTATGTTCAGACGTTCAAGGGACTGAAGACAAAATATGAGCAGGAAAAGGACCGACAAAGCCAGAAGCTGAACAGGTAAGCCCCGGTTTCTGTGCCCTGAGCCTGGCAGGGGCTGCTGCTGTGCTCTGCTCCTTGCTTTTCTCTTTCCCAGAGGGCAGCAGGAGCAGGAGGCTGGGACTGGGGTTGGGTTTCATTTTTGGTGAAAACTTGGATTAGGGGAAAGCCCCATCTGCCTTTCCTTGTGGCCAAGTGTAGTAGAGCTGATGTTGGCCAGTGGACTAAATGTTATGTTCAGAAAACTCTGTAAGAGAAGAGAGAGAACTGTCTCAGAGAAGAGCAAAATGTTGCTCTGTCACTCTGATTTGGGATTCAGTCTGGCTCATCATCAGCTGGGGTGTTAGTGAGTTTTTGGGTGAGGGCAGAACCAGAGATGGAGCTGCATTGCCTTCTCAAATGCACTGAATTCCCTCTAAAGCTCTGGGAGGCAATTCTGATCCAGAGCCTGAAACAGCGGCCAAGCTGGAATCCCTGTGTGTGTCTCTTACAGTGTCCCATCCATATTGCGTAGCAATAGATTCCGCAGGGATGCCAGAGCCTTGGAGGAGGATGAAGAAATGTGGTTCAATGAAGATGAAGAGGAAGAAGGCGAAGCTGTTGTACCTCCAGTTGAGAAGTCAAAACAGGAGGATGATTTTCCAGATAGCTATGAGAAATTTATGGAAACTAAAAAAGGTATTTACTCTGTTTGAGCTTGTTGGCACTGGAAGTGCTCCATGGCAGATACGTGGAGTATCACCCAAACTAACCCATGGTTTGTGCTCTGTACCTCAAGCAGCAGCACAGGGTATTCCATGTAATTGAGTCTTGAGATCCAAACGTGTCTTCGCAAGCCAGTTTAGGATTAAAATAACGAGTTTAAATGGTATCCAAAAGCAGGACTTTGAATGTGCCTGTGTGCTCCAGGTGAGCCATGTCCCCGTGCCCTCAGCATCCAGGCCCTGCTCAGTTTGCTGCTGATGGGCTCAGCATGGGCTTGGTTGGGGAACTGAGAATTGCAGCAGAATTGGAACCAAAATACCTGCTGGCTCTCGCCCTGCGATTGCACTGTGATGTGGATTGTACTCCTTGGTGTGCAGCTGATACCTAAGTGTGACAATGTTTGTCCCTCAGCTAAGGAGAGTGAAGACAAAGAGAATCTTCCAAAAAGGACTTCAGCTGGGGGATTCAAATTCACTTTTTCCCACTCAGCCAGCACAGCCAACGGTGCGAATGGTGCAAACAGCAAATCCGTGGCAGCTCAGACATCACCAGCGAGCTCCAACGGCTCCTCTTCCAAGAGCACGGCCCTGAGCCCGGCGGTGCCGGCCCCCAAGGTGGGAGAACTCGTGTGGGGCTGTCCCAGGGTAACAGCAGCAACAGCCGCTGGGCAGCGGGGCTAGTTGGGGATAAATTCACCCTGAGCCCTCCGGTGAATCCCTCACTGCTGCAGGGAGGTCTGAGTGGGGCTGGGCTCTGTTGGAATCTGGTGGGTGCCGTCTCATCCCACATCCTGTGCATCGTTTCACTGTTTCCTCTTTTTGTTCTGCTCGGTTGCTGCTCTGTGTATCTGATGTACAAAGGAAATTGGGGATTTTGGGAACTCTGTTAGTGCCCCGCTGGCTGGGGAATTGCCCGGTGGTTTTGAGGAGACAAATGCAGTGAGTGACCCCTGTGTGGTGCCTGACTCAGCCGTGCATTATTGGAATCCTCAGCCACCGAGCTCCTGAGCAGCTGCAGAAAAGTGTGGCAGGGATTGATTGCCCACCCTAAGGCTGAGCAGCCAAAGGGATGTCAGCCTGCACCCTGGAGTTCTTGTCTGTCCCACTGGGCTGAAAGTGATTTTTAAACAGTTCTCAGTCCACACCCAGAGGACTGAGGAAGCTCCAGTACGTTTTGCAGCTTGAGGTTCAAACCCATTTTCCAGGCAAATGGGACTTGGAATGCCAAAGGCTGGTGTGCCCTGGGCAGGTTGGCTGGAGGTTTTGTTCAAAATTTGCACCTTTCTAGGTACTTCTTCAATATAAAAACTTCCTTTTTACTTTTTCTAATTGGCAGGGAAGTCTAGTTGGGCTAGTGGATTATCCTGATGATGAAGATGATGATGAAGAGGAGGAGACATCTCCAAGGAAAAGACCTCGTCTGGGTTCATAAAAGAAACCAAAACTTTGGAATAAGAACTTTTATTATGGGGTTTCAAATGCTGCAACTGTTTTAAGAGCTAAAAAGAATCTGAATCAGAAAGCTTTCTCCCATGAGTATATAAGATAATACAAGGAGTAGCAAAAGAAACTCAGTGTATCAGCTAGAAAGGGTTAGTTCTGTAAACACAGATCTTCCAAGGAACTTAATGTCTTTCTAGAAAGTAAGGAGTCTGCCATTCAGGCTGTCAAAAAAAAGAAAAATTTTAAAAAAAGGTGGGTTAGTATTCTCAGAACCTGGATGATGGCTTCTCAGCAAGGAAAGTCTCAGGTGTCGGGAGGGAAAGGGGGAGGGAAAGGTATGGTAACACTTTTTTAAAAATATTGCAGGGTTTCCCCATTGTTTAACAGAACTAGGAAAAAAAAATTCAAGCTTAAATTTTGAACCCAGTAATCTTAATTTTGTAATGGTGCTGTCAGTTGTGTTCTTTTAGCAATGCCTCTTTTAAAAAAATTTTAAGGGAAAACTAACTCTGTTTGCATAAGAACAATCCATATTTTGGGACCATTTATTACCAACTAAACTGCATTTCTCATGATTGGAGGGAGGGACGCTGCAGTTATAGTGCATGTTGAGTTGTTTAAAACAGTTAAAATAAGTTTTAATTTGTATTTTCCAAGAGGAGAGAATGGAAGCTGGATTCAAAATGGAAGGTTTTGCTTGTTTTGTCAGTGAGACGTCCAGAAATATCTATGCCAAGGAGCATTGGCTTCCCAAGGGTCTGCAGGAGCTGCCTGTGCCATGGTGGGGCTGCATCCGGCACATCCCTCAGCTGTTGGCTTCAGGTTGGGAAGAGCCTGAATTCCAGCGTGCTCCACGGTGTTCCAAGGGCTGCCTCCTCTTGGAGCAGCTGTTTCCCTGTTTGGGAGCTGCATGGTTGAGGTGGGAATAAGAAACACTCACAGGTTTTTCATAGAGATGGACTGAGCAGCATTTTAACACCAAAGGCAGTTTGGACCAAGACGGGATTATTGCCAGGAGAACACCTTGAGGGCTTGGAGGCGGAATCCACAAGCAGCACCTGAACCTGGGGTGGTACAAAAGCTGCTTTTTTAAAACACAAAAGCACATTCCACATAGGTGAGTGAACTGTGACAGCAATAGGGGAGTTCATGGCAAGGTGACAGAGGCAAACAGTCCAGGTTTTATTTTCAAGAGCAGCACATGAACTGTAAATATTTTAATGTTAGTTTGCCCATATGTGATCTGAGATCATGACTGAGAGGAGATTTCCCAGCGACTGTGTCAGAGATGTTAAAGATGGAACCAGCTGCAATCCACCACATAGATCACTCTTGTAATACGTGTTATGGGTCCATTTCTCCTGGAATAGTTTAAACTGAAGCAGTTTCTCTGTTTTGGAGATTTTTGTAGTTAGTTTTAATTTTAGCTCTTGTTTGGAAAAGATGGGCTGTCTGTGTAGATATGAAGTATAGTTTTTTCCATAAAACAGAAGTTTATTTTGTATTAAAGATACCACTGTACTTGTTTTACACCATTTGTATACATGTGGTGATATTAATGCTGAACTGTAAAATTCAGGAATTAAAATGTGACCCTGTAATTCCATAATTATTGCTTTTGTTTGGTTTGTTACACATGGTAAGTGAACTCAGACTTTTCAATGTGGCTGTTGTAGGATATTGTTTAAGGTTAGTTATCCATGCAGGTTTCAGAAGTAACTCCATACCACTGGATGGAATCCCAGAGGGAATGGGTGAGCTCTTCCCAATGTGTGAGCGAGACATAGGTGCTCTGATGGACCTGGGGACAGTGGTGGTGTCCCCAGAGAGCTCCAGGCCACCCAGCACAGGACTCTGAGGGAACACCCATCAGCTCCAGAGCCAAGGAGGTGTTTGCTGGTAAAGAAGCTGCAGCACCATCCTCGTGTGCTCCACTCAAGCTGCTTTGCTTCCCAGTGGGTCTTTTGTCCTCATCAGTAAAGAAGATTCACAGGCCATGAAAGCAGCAGGTACCTGGGATGTGCCTTCACTCACCTGAGGAGCAGAAGTGGAATCTCCTGGAGGGTGGACCCCTGTTCCTGATTCTCTTCAGCAGCCTCCCAAGCCGAGTTTTCCACAGGACTCCCAAGGAGTGTCAGTCCTTGCTCTGCTCCTCACCACACCAACGCCTGCTGCAGTACAGCTGGAGCTTTAAAAACACACTCAGACAAACAGGAGGTTGCTTCACGGCAAAACCAAGAATGTAATGAATTTTTATAGTTCCTAGGAAAGGACTGGGTGAAGTGGCAGTAGATATCCTGTTAAACACCAGCCTGCAATCCTGGGAGAAGGTGACACCCAGCACTCTCTGGCTTTTCCCTGGGGCTGTCACCCCTCAGTACTGGTTCCCAGTCTGCCCTCATGGGCAGCCACGTTTGTTCTCCTGCCTGGGCCCTTCCACTGCTACTTTTGGGGAAAAAACAACATCTGCCAACATGTACCAGTTAAAAATGCTATTTTAATAAAAATTCCATGAACTAGAAGGGGTGGGTTTGTCTGTTTTGTTGTGAGAAGCTGTGGCATGTCATGGCCAAGGGTGACCTCTCAATGAGGCCGTGCTGTGGGCAAAGGCTGACCTGGCTTCTTTTTGAATCTGTGAAAGCCAAACCAGTAAAGGACTTCACAAGATTTCTGCTACTCTGGCAGTCAATTGCTGGAACAGTCTCAGCTTTGCACTAAAGCAACTCCTTTTACTTAAAGTTACAAACTGGGACCTGGAGCCTGGGAAGCTGCCCCAAAAGCCTGTAAACCACTGTAACCTGGGGTTAATTTGTGCATGTCTTGACTCCCAAGGTACATTGGCTTTCTCACAAATGAGGTGGTCGAGGGCACTTCCTTGTGAAACCAGACTTTATTACACTGCACAGCTGAAAAAGAGCCATTGGTTTATAATGGGCTAATGAAAGGAACCACGTTCTGCACTGTTGACATGAAAAAGTTCCAATGTTGAGCTCAGAGCTGTTGCCACAGGAATTCCTTTCCCAGCTCTCCATCTGTGCCTCTGCTCTCAGGGCTCAGGGCTGGAGCAGGGCTGTGCTCTGCAGTGATGGCACAGCCTCGCTGCAGGACAGTCAGGGACTTTCCAGCACTCTGGAAAACGAGTGTTCATGGTGTGTTTCAGTGACATTTGCAATAGGGAGTACCAGGTACTGAGCTGCTTGTCTGAAAGTTCTATAAATCCCAGTGCAAGATTGGAAATCCCTCACTTACTGATAATTTATTCTAAAACATCCTTCTGTTCTTGGGGTCAGCAATGAGCCTCTTAAAACTACCGCTTATTAATTACTTCTTCTTTTAGCTTTTCTGCAAGCATCTTCCTCTTCTGGAGCAGCCTTTGCTTCTCTTCTGACATTTCCTAAAAACACAGGGAAAACAACACTGCAATGAGCAACCACCAGCCCCACCATGGATCAGAGGGGTGGGTGGGGCTCCTGCCACCACCCTGCCCTCTCCCACTGCCCTGATCTGTGTTTTGGGAGCCTCAACTTCAGCTCCTGCTGAGCAATTGTCCTGAAGGCTCCCCAGTCACCGGGATCTGGAGCACCTTCTGAGCATAATAAAATGCACAGCAACTCTGAAAAATATTTGAGGCAATAGAAAGGCTTTGGACTTTAGTTCATGCCCTTAAGTACTTGCTCTGTAAAGGAGAGTAGTGATTTTTGGGTTAGAAACAGAACAGTTACTACATTGTTTCATAATGTAAGAAGGGTTTAAGGTCTTCTAGTATTTTCCTCTTTCTTGAGAGAGTTTTCAAGCATTTGCAAAAGAAAAAGAAAATCCCTGAGATTTGAGGAGCCAAACAGTAGGTCATGGACTAGGAGCAAATTGGCATTTTATCCATCCATAAACTGAAGTTAATCAGGAGGTTTGATGATGCTGAAGCCAACCAATGCCAACTTCATCACTGAAACTTCCAGCCCGAAGCTTCTGCAAAACCAGTGACTGGGAAATATTTCCCCCCTTGTTCTTTTAACCCATTCCCACTCCTCAGCAGCAGGATGGACACCTGCAGTGAAAGCACCTGTGGGTTTATATGAAAGTGCTTCACCTCTTTGGGAGGGGATTCCTCCTCTTTCTGATCAGTGTTGGGTGGTGGTGCATTATTTTTCGACTCTTTCTTCGTAGCCAGCAGCAGGTCTCGTTTTTTCTTTAGGTAATCCTCACGTTGCTTCAGCTGCTGCTTTTCAGTTTCTGATAAATCCTGGGGGAAAAAATTTAAAATTCTGAAATTAATTCTTTTGTATCAATGTCCTGTGCAAGAAAAACACATTTACATCCTATTTGCTTCCAAAATTACCAAGTGAGAACAAATCCAAGTTGAGGCTTCAAGTCAGAGCAGTCTCCTAAGAAATTACCAAAGGACTGAATGCTGAATTCTACTCTGAAACCAGAAATCATGAGCTGAACTTTGTGCTAATTAAACTGTGAATAATATGAAAGAGTGTTTACATATTTGTATTTTAAAAAACCCAAAATAACCCAAATCCACCTCATTCCAATAACAGAAATTCTGTATTTAAATATAATACTATTTTAAATATATATTCTACATGTACATCCTTTTTGCATTCTAGTTCTATGTTTGCCTTTTTTTTTAAGTTTGTTTTTAACTTACAGTTCCTTTCACCCCAGCTTTTTGCACTGTGTTCTCTGAACCTTTCCCAGCAGACCTTTTCTTGGTGTCTTCTTTCCCCTTGGTACAAGAGGGCTGGGGTAAGTTTTCAGTTCCTTTTTGTACTGGGCAAACTGGTTTGGAGTCTTCTTTTGTAGATTTATGAGATCCCTCTAAGTAATTTTACACAGAAAACAATTAGAAAGAATAGAAATACATGAGATAAAAATAATCAGTCAGAACAGAACATCATGGAATAATAAAACATCCCATGTTGGAAGGCATTCCTGCAGGGCAAATACACTTTACTCACAGCCTTATCCAGCAAAGTTCTTAAAATCTTGATACAAGTGCACTCTTGAACCATTTAAAACCAGCATCACGTTGCCCACTCAGCACTGCACTCCCCCTAAAATTACCTAATGGGCATTTTGGACTTTCTTCAGAATCCTCAGCTCCCTCAGTGGATTCCTTAACTTTTACAGCTCCTCTCGAATCTCCTGGAAAATGGTGGGTAACATCTGGAGCTTTGAGTTTAGCACGTGCCTTGAATTAGAAAACAAATAAACCCAAGTGTTACATTTCCTGGCACTGTACCTCAGGTACTGAACTGTCCACACAAAGGAATCTCCCAGAAGAACTTCCAATTAAAACTGCATTGTTTGCACTACAGACAATCCAACCCTCCTCTCAGAATTTCTGCCTAGAAATTGCTGTTGATCAACCATGGCATTCATGTCAGAACCCCACACCATTCATTAAAAGATGAAATAATTTTGTGTTGAAACATTCTTTTAACAAAAAACATATCACTGAACACTATCATCTTCTCTGGCCAGGTGAACTTGACTGGGGGCTCTGCAATCTGGCTTTTTTATCAAGAATATTGATATTCTTGGTGGTCTGTGGGGATTTGGATAAAACCTGCCTGTTTTCCCTGTCAAGGGGAGGTTTATGCCATGATTCCACAATTTGGACAGTCCCCATTTCCATTCAGTTTCCTTTCTCTGTGGTTTACTCTGATGGACACCAAGGGATGGTCTCCTGGAGAGGATTTCTGGGTCCTGGTGATTAGTTCTCTCTTGTGAACACTTAATGAGTAACTACACTGTCTATCAAGTTATCCTGAAGGTAATTCCTGTGGGATTATGAGTGCTGTCATCTCCAAGCAGCTTACACTTTGAAGGTTCTTTGATCCTGACAATATCAGCATTTCAGCTGCTCCCTGGGTCTGAAGGGTTGACACCCATTAGCAGGATTTCAGGGTTCAGGTGCTGAGCAGGGAATGTGCTTCTTGTGGGACACTGCACTGATGGAACACACGGCCTGCAAGGGATCTGGGCAGGACAGAATATCAGGGGATTTCTTAATCATCCCCATAACTCACATACAAAGGTAAGACACTCACTTCTTCAGTCCTCTTTCTCTCTTGCTCTATTTCATACTCTTCCTTAGATTTTCTGTAACAATAAACATGAGTAAATACTCAAAACTCATTTCGTGGTAGTGATTTTCAGGGAACTTTAACACTGCTGAAATATTTGAGGGCTATCAAAGCAATTACAAAGTAATGTGAATTTGTCAGTATCTAAAATATTTCCATGACTTAAGTCTTAATACAAATAAATAATTGGGATAAACACACAAGAGCCCACTGTCCTCAACTACCTTTGTGCTAAAATAATTGTGTAAGAATTTCCAGGACTTATCTATCCCTTTATTTAATTTGCTAATTTAAAGACAGGAAGGGAAGTATTCCCAGAATCCAGAGGGAAAATAGCATTATCTAATATAACCTGGATGGACTCACCTGCTGTTATTTGTTTATGTGTCTGTGAACTGGAAGTGGGGGAGAATCTGCAGAAGTTGTACTGCTCTCACACACCTCAGATCACAGCAACACTTCTCACTCACTATTTCAATATTCCTGAGCACACCCACTGCCCAGCACCACCCATTTTCCCTCAGGCTGGATGTTATCTGTAAGATGAAGGCAGTTTCCTGGAAAAGGCTGGAAGAGTTAGGTCCTACAGACCTGTGTTTTAAAATAATCTACTAAGTGGGACTGATTGATTTCTTACCTTAGGACCTCCCGGAGTATTTTCATTTCTTCCTGTTCAATTTCACTGAATACATCAGAGCCCTCTGTCAAACACTCAGGCAAAACACCTGGAAAAAAAACAAGATTTATGCATTATTCTAAGGAAAATGATCTTGTGCTCCAGTTGGCAGAGAAGAAAAGTTTTTAAAAAAACCAAACAAAAGAAAATCACACTCACAAAACCAAAGCCATGTAAACTGTTTCCACAAAGATCCTAGAGGAAAATGTCCTAAATCCTGTTAGGAAAAAGGCAAAGATTTCTGGCAATGAAAGTTTTGACATCAAAGGTTAAGCCAAACTCTGCATTGACCATTATGTGGCATTTCCTGTAGGCTGCAATTCAGCCATGGCCACCTGAACCACTCCCAAATGTAGCTGTTATATGAAAGGTGAATTAAAAATTATTCTCTGAAAAACACTCATACAGTAAGAAGTAAGTAAAACAAAAGACATGGAAGGAAGGAGTGGGATTAAAATCCTTTCAGAAGCATCAACAGAGCAGCAAAGTTGGGTGTGGATTATTTTCTCTTCACCTTTTTCATGCATGTATGAGCATGGTGAAGGCCTTAACTTGTGCTTCCTGAATGGATTTTTCAGTGTGAATTGCACAGTAAGCACAGCAGACACTACAAATCCTTGCCATGCAGGGAGCACAATTCCAGCTATTGATATTGCTCCTTTTGAGGAACTGCTCCAACTGCCTTAACTCAGAAATGTCACCAAAATTCTGCAACAGAAAACTCAGTCAAGTTTCACAGAGAAATTCAGACAAACAGACCTGAAAAATCTGTTAACCTTACAGTACAGACAGCTGTCACTGAGAGTGCAAGCCAAAGACTAAGTAATGAAATCCCTGTCCCAGTATCATCAGCTGGGTGTTCTCCTGTAACTTGAACTGGAGCAGAACCAGCATTCTACACTCATTTATGAATGGCTTAAAGAGTCACCAAAAGAACACTAAAAACCTTCAGAGAACCCCCACATTCACCACTTCTCACCATTTCTTTCTTTGATGATGCGAATTGCTTGCAGCTGCATTTCAATATTTTTCTGTACCATCATTTTTTTAAATAGCCTAAAATCTTCTGCTGCCAACACTGTTTGCAGAATGGCCTGTGGGAGGAAAGATATGCACAAAATTAAACCCCCACAGAAATCCTAACCAGCTCGGTCTGTTTGAAATTAGCTTGATTTTTCAATTCTGAGGAGTATGTTTTTAATAATTACATTTCATTCTCCTATCTGTCTGTTTTTCCAGATATACAAGAAGAGCTCATGGTCAGGAAAATAATTTGGTGGGTTATGTCTTTAGATCAACATGTCTGCAGTAACATTCTGGCAATACTATAATATTATGACAAAATTGGGTTTCCCAGTGCCAGTTTGCAGCTGCAATTCAATTGAAAATTACAGTTTCACCATGAAAACTTCCAAGTTTCATCTCCTGCCAGCTGTGTCAGGCAAAACATCAAGCTAAGAATGAAATCATACATTCCTTAATGAAGGCAAATACCTGGGAGGTGTGGGTCTTTGCAAGAGGAGAAGAAAAGGCTTCTTGAAATTTCTCCTCATTAATTCCAACTTCTTTAAGGTAGTCCTCTAGTAATCTCTCCACCTGTAAGAAAGTATAAGCCTTACCTTCTAAGGTTTTCCCCTGAGAATCAGAGGAATTTTTGTCATGATTGTCTGTTCTTTTCTGCTGATGTGATTTATAAACTCAAAGGAAAATCACTACAATAGCATAACTGACTTTTCTGATTTCAAGCTTCATTTGCTTTCATGAACTGTTCAAAATGAGCATTTTTATTGCTAAATTTGATGACTCCTTAACGTATCTTCTCCAATTTCCAGGACTCTCAGTCGTGTACCTTTTTCCCAGGCTCCTGGCTAGTATTCCTCATGTTTTTTTCATGAAAGTAAAAGGCTTTTTGCCAGTCTGTGCATGAAAGCCTTTAGGGTCAGAGCAGAAATGAATGCTGGTTTGTATTTATTCAATCAAAGCTTTTAAATACCATGTATTCCCCAGCCTCATTACAGAAAGTGTTAGAAATCTGCATGTACTATTGTATAGGTATTTAAGCTCCAAAAATCTCCTGTAGTTTTTTCTGATAATTGAAAGATAATTCAAAAGATCTCCCAGACTCATTGGTGAACAGAATACAAGTTGTGAGTGTTCTCAGACACCCTGCTGGTTGTCATTTTTACTTGACAGAAAATAACATTATCAAGCTTATAAATACAATCTTGAAGGTAGTGGATATATTAATTTTAATGATGAATATGTAAAACAGCCTAAGAGCTATGCCTGTGTCACAGTTTCTTTTCTATGTACCTGGTCTTTAGGCATATAAATGTATATGACAACTACAACTCACAGGATTTCTAAATAACATGTAGAAAAATACTGAATAACAATAATAACCCAATTAGGAGTTCATCTAAATACTCATTTAACACTTTAAATTCTTTTGTTTAGAAATTCACCACAGATAGTGAATAATGCTCACCAGAGCTTGGTACTCCTGATAAATTTCTGTGTAAGACAACTTGCTTTCTTCTTCATCATCAAAAACTGAGGAGGGGGAAGAAGAAACATTTTGCAGTCAGTGTACAAACCACTACAAATTAACTTACACTCTAAACAGCAAGATTAACCTTTACAGGGTAATATATTTAATCAATGAAAATATAGGCCATGATTTATAAAAGTCCTGTGTTTTGCCACATACTCAGTCTAAGTGTGTGCTTTTGACAATTGAAAGTAATTAAGCTGCATAATTTAATATTGGGAAAATGTATCTTCATAATAGACTTGTAAGCAAGTTGAGGATTCAGCAGATACATTCACTAAAAAGTTTTAATATAAGACCTACCCCCTGATTCTGTGTGAGGTTGTTCTATGACATATCAAGCAGGAAAGTTCTCACTCTCCATGTATTTACATGGAAGACACATTTATTAATGACTTAAATAATTTTTTAAATGTCATTCATGTAGTGAGAAGCCAAG
This sequence comes from Hypocryptadius cinnamomeus, assembly GCA_013400635.1. Taxonomy (NCBI): domain Eukaryota; kingdom Metazoa; phylum Chordata; class Aves; order Passeriformes; family Zosteropidae; genus Hypocryptadius; species Hypocryptadius cinnamomeus. The sequence continues at coordinate 21,402 of VYZP01054774.1, forward strand.
GTGATGCAGGAAAATGAGTCCCTGCCTGCACAACCACATAAATCCAAAGAGGAAATGTGGTGCAGTTAAGTTACATTTTAATTACATCTAACCTGATTTAGGAAAAATGGACATTCCTATACTATAGGCCATATTAATCATATTCATGTAAATTCATATTAAAATCCCTAACTGGAACTACTCAAGCTCATGATCTTTATGCTGCAGAATATGTGGAAGAAGCAGAAAATAAGAGGAACTGGAAACTAAGGGTTGGGGGGAGGGGTTAATTTACATTTTTTTCATGCCAACAACTAAGAGAGGTAATGTAAAACCTGGCAATTAAAGCAGAGGCTTAGAAATAAGTCTGCCTCAATCCCCTTCAAGATTAGCCACTTGGACAAGCCACTTGCCAGGAACATCCTTTGAAGTCATTTGAAGAATGGGAATTCTGCTTAAATTGGTGAATGAGTGTGATTTATTCTTCACGTCCATGTGACATCTCTGATGGTGGTGATGCCTGTGGAACCAGTGCAACCTTCACACAAATTCAGAGTGACTTTTTGAAGGCATTCAACATCTTTCCCAGCTGTGACAGCCCTGAGGCCACATCACTCCAGACCTGGACACAGTGTGAGCTGAGGTGGCACTTCCTAAAGCAGCATCACTTCCTAACACAGAAGTGCAATGACAGAAATCCAGTGACACATTTCAGGTCCGCCAAAAGCAGAGGAAAATCTGGTTTTTAATCATACTTTGGAAAACCAACATTGCTTGTGGGTTTTGCACAAGGCAAAATTTTTAATGAAGAAATGAAAATAAAAGGCTTACAAATATCTAGGATTAAATTCAAATGGTAGGGAAGGTATTTTCAGTTCTATGGCAACCACCATATTACCAAACTCAGGAGAGTGAAGACACTTGACACCCTCTGTTGTCTCCTCCTGGCTGGGGATCACTCCCAGCTCCTGCAGACCACAACTTTCACCTTTTTCCAACTGTCCCCTTTCCCCCCACCCTTCCTGCCCTGGGGATCCCAAGCAGGGGTGACACAGGGATGTCACCCCTCGGTGACAGCTGGCCTGGCACTGCCAAGGGGATGTTCCTCCCGCAGAGCAGAGTGGGAAGCTGGCACACCCCGAGCTCTGTCCCCGGGCTGAGGACACAAGGGGATGAGGTTCAGTGCCAAGTAAAGCAAGCTGCAGTCAGCATCTCCTCTCAGCTAAGTGGCTTTAAGGAGTACTTGGAACAGAGACCTTGGATTTTCTTGAGTCAGGGCTTCTGAATCACGTAGTCATTATTCCTTAAGGTTTTGGCACAGTCTTTGGTTGTCCAACAGGAATAAAGATCTGAAGAACCACAGTATGAAGACAAGACAGGGGACACAGATGTCCTGGGAGACACTCATTATCTTTTTGTTAAAACTTGGCTAGGACCCCTTAAATGGAATGATACAAACCCATCTATTTAATTTCGGTTTGATGTAAAAGGAAATAAATAAAGCTATAAAAAATTAATGAAGTTCCCAGAAAGAGGGAGAGAGAGAAAGCAATCACTTACTAACAGATAGAAAACCATTACAATAAATTTGCAAGTTGAAGTGCAAGGACTTGGCCAAAGTAACTACAGTTCTAAAATGAACATACCGATTACCAAAATCCAAATTGTATTTTTGAGGAGTCACAAATTATTGTCAGTTAATCAGAGTGTTGCTAGTTTGCTTGTCCAGCCCAAAGACCAAATGTTTTGGGAGTGCAAAGGACTCTGTCCTGACAAAGTATGTCAGTAAAAACCAGCAGTGGAATCAGCAGAGCAGGAAGTGACCATCACGAGCCTGCCTCACACTAGGTGGAAATTTACAGCGGTTCCACAAATCTTCTTACTGTCAGTAAATTCCCCTCAACCTTCTAAGGAGAAGGGATCATTGCTCCTGAGAGGGATAAATCAATTCCCTCGATAGCTAAACCCAGACCCTTTGCAAGATAACCAGAGCATTTAGCCCACCCCAAGTTTAGGCAGACTTCCCAGGACAAAATTTCCAGTCTAGGTTTCCCTAACCCTTCCTAGCTGTGAAGGCTCCAGGAGCTTTCCCTTCCTCTTTCCCCATTTTTAAGAGGGAAAGGCGTACGGACTCATGACAATCGTGCCTCGTGCAAAGTTTGGGGGGTAGAAAAGATTCAGGAAGAAACCAAGAAGCAATGAAGCAATTTTTTTTTCAAGAATCACAAACAAAACCTGCCTTTGTTTTTCCAAAGAGCTTAGGCACTGCTTTCAGATTTGCCCAAATTATCATTACTTTGCTACTGTAAGGATCCAGGTGTTTTTTGGCAGCAGAAGTTGTTCTGTAAGCAGAAGTAATTTAGCCAAATCTCTGCATCAGGAAGTTTATTTCCTCCTTCAGCCTCTGCAGATACAAACCTGCACAGGACTCCCCTGGATGCGGGGCAATGCTGGCCCCTCCTCACTGCCTGTACTTCCACTTTACCCAGGCTGCTCCCCAAACCATGCCTTGATGGTCTCAAGAAAACAAAGGAAGAAATGGAAGTTTGAACTGGAGTTGCTTCCGAGCTAAACTCACACACAGGATCACCTACAAAACACTGCCGGTAACCACTGATAGTGCTGACTGTCATTTTTGCGAGGTACTAAAACTCAGGGCTTTTCACCTCTTAACTAACAACATTCACGTAATTGCAGGGATTTAACTTTGGGCCTTCTCCTCCTCTGCCTCACTAACCGGATGGCGATTTCGGTTGTCCAGACCAGTTTCCCTAAGGAAAACTGCCGGCTCTGGGAGAGCTTTGGAGGCCGTGCCGGGGTCCGGGGCGCCGCAGGGTGCAGCGCTCGCTTGGGTGTCAGCCGCAAGCTCACGCCATAATCCCAGGACGAGCTAATGGATGCAAACGGCACCTCCTGACACACGGCTCGCCCGGGGGACACCGCGGGTCCCGGGGAGCGCCCGGCGGGGAGCGCGGCCGGCGGGGCCGAGTGCGCGTCCTGCAGAGCCCCGGGGCCGCAGGGACCCCCGCAGCGGGACAGGCCCGGCCGTGGCCTCGGGACACCCGCCCTGCCCCGCCCGGCGCCCCGCTCACCCTCGCAGTTGTGCTCCATGAACTCCAGGATGGGGATGGACCAGGCGGGCCCCCGCAGGAAGCCGGCGATGGTGTCTACCACCCACTCCACGTCGTCCTCCTCCTCGGCCGCCATGGCCAGCGGCGCGGCCGCTATGGCAACCGGCGTCACGGGGCGGGACCTGCGGGCCGGGAGCCGCCTCACGGCATTCCCGGGAATCGCGGCGAGGCGGGAAGCGGGGCTGGAGGGTGCAGCCGGCACAGGAGCAGCGGGAAGCGGGGCTGGAGGGTGCAGCGGGCGGGGAGCAGGGGGAGGGCGGCTGGCAGCGGCCGCAGCATCCCCGGCCGCCTGGCGAGCGGGACCTGCACAACAATGGAAAGAGAAGAAATTAGCACCTACGGTGATGGTTAGTCGCCAGTGTTGAGGGAAAGGGAGCACGGGAACAGGCGGTTCAGCCAGGCTTCCCTGTGCTTGGGGATAGCCGGGATATGAGGGACACGGCCCGGAGAAGCCGCCTTGCGCTGGCCCTGTGCCCTCCGGAGAGCCCCCGCTGTTCTGACGCCTCTCCCACCCGCACTCTCACAGTACAGTCCAGGTTGGGCTTATATATTTGAATTTTATTAAAAAATTATCCATTAGATGATGGAAAATTCCTATTAGCCCCTATTTTACCATGTACAGAATGCAGTGATATTGTGGAGCAAGCCCTACAGAGTTGGAATTAGGAAATAATTTACAAGGCAATGGGTAAGAAGGCTTACATTAATGCTTAATCATTTGGGTATTTCTTAGGGCTGGTGGTTGTGGTATATTCATTTTCTCCACTAAAATTAAGGTAATTTCTCTCACTGTTCTCATCTCTTACACTGCTGTCAAGCTGAAAAGTTTTTCCCAATGTTTAAATGTATGTTCTTCCTAATACTGGATGATTGCTTGCCCTACTGGTGCTTGTCACTGGTAAGTAAAAACAAAAAACAAAAAACAAAACCAAAAAAAAAAGAAACCAAAATAACCTCTTGATCCTTTTTGAAAGATTTTAATGACCACAAACAGTGGCAGTTCCAGTTTGTCACATGAGGATTGGGCTTGCTCTTGCTCAAGATCTCTTGTAGCCAGTAATGAGATTTTGCCTGCACAAAGTTTCAGTGCTGGGGGAAGACTAATTTATTTTCTCACTATTTTTTCTCAAAGATAACAATTCTATGCTCTCAGAACTGCAGAGAAGTACCTGATCATCATTTAAATAAGAATCTGCAGTGGAAAAACTTCAAATTTTCCTTTTGCAGGACACTTTTTTTCACCATCATCGCCTCCATTTCTACAGCCGGTGTTGTGGTCTGAGAGCATCAGCGCTATGATATATTCACTTCCTATTTGTTGCATAAAAAGTTAAAGCATTTCATCACAGTTACAAGAAAAATTGCTGCAGTAATGAGTATGAGAAAATTCTGTCCTCTGTAATCAAATCCATTTTGTCACCTCACAGGAAACTGCCTGATGTGATCATGTTCTGTCCATAGATGCCAGGGGAAATGCTGGAGTTGGTGGTTTAGTTGTTAATAATGCAAAAGATGGAGCAGGAAATGCTCCCTTGTCTGAGTCACAAAAAGCATTTATTGCTTGATTTTCTGTCTTCTCTGAGCAAGTTGCTACTTCAGATATTTTCACACACACACACACACACACACACACACACACACACACACACACATATATATATATCACACACTGACAGGCAAATTCTGTCAAGCCTTTCCAGTCTCGGTGTTCCACTGAATTCTTGATGTCAGCACCCAACTCTCTTCACATCCAGTGGGTTCCACTCACAAGCACAATAATAAAGTTTGAAATTCCAGAATCTCGAGAATATCTGACTTCTTTTTGCTGAATGCTGGTTTTGATGTGTTGCTGAATTTAGAAATTTCTTTATCTATTAATAAATAAAGAGGCAAGAAGTGAGGCAGATGAGCTTCTTAGCTATTGGCAGAGGTGGTTTTTACATCACTTCTAATTTCTTTAATGTGGATAATTTTGTAGCTTTTGAGCAATTTAAAAGATACTGGCAACAGTGCAATTATCAGATTAATAGTTAAACATTATGATTTTTAATTACTCTTTTGTTTAGGCTTTAATTCTCCCATCCACCTAGTTTGTAATAGTCTTACTACTGTAACAGCTATAAATATTTTTACCTTAGTAAACTTAATGCAACTTTTCCAGTTTGTTTTTATAAATTTTAGTTTGGGAGGGATTTTTTTTTTTTTTTTAAATAAATCTGACCTCAAAGAGAACACTGAGCTCAAGCTTCTGAAAACCTGTGGTGGAAAGGCCTTTTCTTTCAGTCCAGCAGACACAATTAAATGTGACTTCCGTATAAAAGGTTGAAAATTAAAACACTAATTACTTCAGGCTTATTGGCAACAATTTATTGTGGAGATTTTTTGGTCAAATATGTTATACTTCAGGGACTTCACTGTACTTTAGTCAAAGCTAAACTAGGAGAGAAATTGGTTCTGAGCAATGCAGACACACTGAAGAAGTGCCTGAAGTCAAGTAAGGAATTGTGAGTTATCCTTATTTTCCTCCCCTCTGGGATATTGAGCTCCTGCAGGAACTTCTAAAGATCTTCCTATTTAGGTAATTTTCTTTCATTTTATAAAGCTGTTCTTTTCTCTTGTGACTTGAAGGTTTTATACAAAAGTAAGGCTGTTTCACAGAATCCATTCTGCCTGAGAGGCCACTCCCAATATAATTATCTCATAATAAGCATATGCCATTGCTTTTCCTATAATAATGCTTCTTAGCTAAATTATCTAATCTTAAAAGCATCTCAAGTGTCCAACAGCTAATGCTTTCTCTTTATAGCTTGTGAAAAAGAGACACTTGAACTACAAGAATATTATTTCTTCTCTTTTTTAGATTTTTTTTCATTTATATACTTGCCACAAACCATGCACATTTTACCCACACATTTATCTGAAAGTCTATCCATACACCTGATTTCATATATTTTCCTGAAGCAAATTTTGTTCTTTATTTAGCAACAATAGGATTCATTCCCATACACTCTTTTCATAGGGATTTTCTCCATACACATTGACCCAGTGTTTTAGTAACAAAAAATTGTGATTTCAAATTAGTTTGACAATGGAAGGTGGACAGTGCTGCAGTGCTTTTACCATTGTTTTTTTCTGTGGTGTCTGCACCTCTTGAATTCCAAAAAGTCTTGTAACAGTTTAGATTTTTCTATCCAATTTCAGCTGATTGTTATTGATGGAAGATGAACTACAGCAAGGTGAAGCCTGTGGTTTGATCTGAAGCCTGAGAGCTTTGTTATTCTAATCTCTTCTGGCATGGACTTCTGCAGCCATGAGCAGGTTAAAAAAGGAAAAAGGAAAAGCCCTGTGACCTCTCTTTGGAAGTGGAGAGTTTCACTGAACCAGGAAAGGTGGCATCTGTGGATGAAATGGTGTCAATAAGGGTATGAGATGGTTAGAAATAGTAAAGTAATAAATTGCCAGATGCATGGGCATTTTATTAATTGGTGAATAACAGTGGGAGAAAGGTGGTTGCCACAAATCCATGATAATAATAGGTAAAAAATAAAAAAATATAACTTTCAGTTGTGTATTGATTTTGGGGAAAGATGTTTATTTCTGAGCTTAGGAGACTTTCTACCCAAGTCCAGCTTCTAACACCTTCAGCCAAGAGTCATGAAAGCTATGCAGAAAGACTTCTACACACAAACTTGTTTCACTTTCTCTTTAGTTTTTAGCACTGTGAGAATTATGCTTTTTTAATTTCTTTGTAGAACTTCCCTTAAAAAGGACTCCTCAATATTAGGATTACTGAAGTGTTACCTGGAGCTATGTGGGGAGTGGGACTAGAAGAGGTCTGAAGGCTGTCTAGCCTCGGAGTTTCCTTGACTGCATAGTGCAAGAGAGAATTTATTTGAGGCATGAGTTTGGTTTGAGTCATTTAGTGTTACCTCAGGGCTTGGCTTTCAAGAAGGCATTTACAAACTGCTGGTTCTGGAGGCTCTGGGGAAGAACTGGAGTTTGCATTTCTGGGTTTTATTACCCACATGATTCAGTTGCCCCCAAGAACTTTGGCTAATTGCATTGTATTGTTGATTTTAAAAACCGAAGAAAAACCCCAAGGAAAACAATGCACTGGAGTGCCCCACAGAAACTGTGCTTTCTACTGCTGAAACAGAAAAATCAATTGGATGTACAAGAAAGAAATACTTCCATAGAGATACAGATGGAAGTGCTTTGTACAGGACCTCATCAGTCCTGTTTCAGGGAGTTCAGATGTATATGACTTGTAGCAAGTGGGATATTGGAAGAATTACACAAATTAGGTTAGCAGAGCACATCTGCTGGAGAGCAGCACTTTGTCCCATGTTCCAGGGTGTGTTCTCTGGCTCCCAGGTGCAGAAGGGACTCCACGCTCTCAGCTCACGCTCTCGCTGTGCCAGCTCACTGATGTGGTGGAGCCCCCTGTTCAGGGTGACACAGGAGTGTCAGGGTGACTTGTTCTGAGATCTGAGCAGAGCCCAGGAATTCCAGACTCCTCATTCCACCCCATTAACTCTCCTCACTGCTGCAATTGGCCTTCCAGCAACCTGCAGGTTTGAGGGGCACTGCTCAAGAAGGGGTTTTGCCACCACAGCCAGCAGTGGGGAGAATAGAGGTGCTGCTGTGGTGCTGTCGCTTCCCTCTTGCTGTGCTATTTCCTTTTCATTTTCCAAGGTGCCACCTACTCAGGCTCATAGCAGAGGCTCTGTCTGGAACAGAGGAAGAGCTGGGGTATGTTGGACATGGCCAGGAGCTGCTGAGCTGTGTCTTTCTGTATATCTGGATACAGCTGCCACACCAGTAGGTGTGACCTCAGGAAGGCATAAAAACCAGAGCTGTGAGATGAAGAGTGGAGCTTTTCACAGCTTCACGAACAGGTTAAATGATAGCAGCATAAGCAGGGCTGCTCCTGTTCTTACTTGGAGGACACACTGTAGGATTCCAGTGTATGCATGGTTTTCATTAAGCTCTGTAACTTTTAATAGTTGATTTTTATGAAAGCACCATGAGTTATTTATTAAGTAGTTTGTATTTGTGGACTATGGGATTTTTACTTGTGCTTTAATGTTATAATTAAAAAAAAAAAAACCAACAAATTTGGCAACTATGCTTTTCTAAAATTTTCATTATCAAATGATGCTGCGTGTAACTGTGGGTTATTTTGTGACTGAATCATGGATTACCTCACAGTGGAGCTTAGAGATGTGGGCTATGCTGTCATTGCAGAGGACTTATTTCACCCTGCATGTCTTGCTCATGCTTTTTAACCTTGAAAAAGTTGCCAAATATATCAAGTGTATGAAATTTATCACCAGTCTTTACAAAGGTGTGAACAAGCAGGCTAGTTAGATTTTGTAGGAAACAAAGACCAGGAATGAGGTGAAATGAGTAGTACAAAAAATTGTGATTTCAAATTAGTTTGATGATGGAAGGTGGACAGCAGGAAGTTACCACTGCACAAAGTTTTTTGCCCTGGCTTTTTCTGTCCAGACCTAGTTCTACTTTCTGGAGAGGAGTAAAAGCCCCCCATGCTGTCAGTTTTAGGGCTCAGAAATCAGCCATGAACTTTAGTTTTCAATAGCCTGCAGGGAGAAAGGCTGACTGGACAGCCGTGGTGATAAACCACTGTCCCCAAAATGAAGGAGCTTTGGGGATCTTGGCAGACCAGGATTATCACCCCTGGTTTGTTGGTGGTTAGGGCTCTTGGAGTTTTATTGTCTTGGGGCTGGGGTTTTGGGGGTGGGGTGGTGATGACGATGTTTTCTTAGCCAGTTGCTGGTACTGGTTCCTCAGAGCTCAGTGTCTGTTCAGAAGTGTTTGCCCTGATGTTTCTCTGTGAGGCTTTATGGAGCTCTGCTGGTTTGTGTATGCCCACGGTGGGCTGGCAGACGGGGCTCTGAGGCTCACGGGGTGAAGATAATCCGTGCTTCTGCACTCTTGGCAGAAATCCTGGCAGGACTTTAGGCCGTGAGGGAAGTTGGATGGAGGACAAGGGTCGGGGGGAGGTTGGAAACTGCATTTAAGACTCTGCTGGGAGTCTTAATACTGGTAATGTGTTCACTGAGATAAAGTAGGAAAAGTGCTGGTTGGGAAAGCTGACAAGAGACCAGCCAGATCCATTTTGGAGCTAGGGATCAGAAGGCTCCTTCCTGACACTTTGCTTGGCTGGACAGGCTTAGTGTAATATTTTAGAGCAAATAACAAAGCAGCTCTGCATTGTGGTGCCAGAGTAGTAATAGAGCACTTCCTGTACTTGAAATTCAATTTTACATTCCCTGCAGAAATACACATGGTTTTCACTGAAATAAATAGAGTTGAGCATGTTTGGTATTAATATTACTGGCTCCTTGCTGTTTGTATGCATTTTTGTGCCAGAATACTTTTATATGAGAAAAATATGTCCTGAAAGCTTTTGTAGGGATGAAACACCATACTTTTTACTTGGAAAATGCCTCCAGAAGGTCTCATGTGGTGTTGTGTATTAATGTGTAATAGGATGGAGTGATTTGAACTGACCTTCACAAAGTGTTTAGCTGAGTGAACACTTTCTGTGGCAGGGTTTTCATTTGTAAATCCAGGATGCCAGAGGGAATAAGAGATGGGAAAAAGAAGTATTTCCAGAGTAGCAAACCCTCAAGCTGAACCAACATGAAGGAATGAGATAAGGGAGTTGTTGAGCAAAAGGTACAAGTGACTTAAGAGGGGTTTTCTGCCAGGCCTTCACTGTTCACCACAGAATACATGAGTGAAGAGCTCTGACACTAAGTCAGGACAGGGAGCTTGGAAAAAGAAGGTGACAGTTCCTGACAGGCTGAGTGATGGTTGGGTGGGTTAGGAGCACGTGACTGGAGATACACAGAGCAAGGGTTGTTTTTTTCAGGTGCATAGTGAGTGAAGTGTGAAGCTGATGGCATACAGCCACAAGATAATCTCCAACATCTCAATTCCAGGTCTGCATCTTTGGGTGTGCACAGGAGTCGAGAGCTGGCAGATAAAAGGGCTGAGAGATTTGTTATCAGGGCCCACTCCAGCACTTGCTGCTCCTCAGGGCTCAGCCAGTCCCTTGCACAAAGCTCTTTGAGTCTAATGCCAGTCCTGTAAGCACAAAGGCCATGGAGGCTCTAAGGGAGACAGCAGATCCCAGAGCAGGCTGCCTGGGCTGCCGAGGAGGCAGGCTGGGTGGTAAAGCACCAGCAGGAGTGCAAACTAAATTACAGCTCTGAGGCATCGATATCAAAGGCAGTACCAGCTCACTGCCCCTTCCAACCCCCACTTTGTACAGAAGCAGCTGTGTGATATCGTGCCAGTCACTGACGGCATCCTATGGATTCAGATCGTTTCAATCTGCAGTAACTGAGCTCAGTACAATTAATTTGTTCCATTCCCCTATGTGGGCACACCCTGGAACAGAAGCAACTCTTTGATTTTCAAATCAGCAGTTCTCTTATGAGATTTTATACACAACACTTTCAGAATTTCTCATATGCTCTTCCTCTTATACTTTTTCCATGTCAGGGAACTTTTTTTTTTAACATGCTTTCACCTTTTCTGCTCATAATGTGGTATATCATAATAAATCTTGTTTATTTCTGAAACCTTTCTTACCTGCCATTATTTCTGAGGATTTTTTTCCCATTTTCATCCTTTGAATCAAAGCCTTTTTATGTTGTTTTTTACTGCAAACCAGCACTGTTATTTTTGTTAAGATTTGGTAGGCTTTTTTATTGCTTTGAGGAGGTGGGCATCTCAATTGCGTAGTTTTAGGATTAGCCAAAATTACAGAGAGGTTTGGAAGGAACAAGGCCTCTTTGGATCCGTATCAGCCTAATAAAAAAATCTGTAGAAATACCATTTCCAACTTTCTGGGCCTCATTTGTAGGAAAAAGTACTAAGTTTAATTTCCCTTGTAGTTGAACAGTCACCCTCAAGCTGTCTACTCCTATGCATACATTTATATATAAAAATCCTCACGGGGGCACTCTTGGTTTAAGCACAATGTAGAGGAGGTGCAGTTTCATCTTGATTTTCCTTTGTAGTAGACTGACATAAAAAAGCTTAAGGAGCTCCTAGAATGACTTTCAAGTCACAGTTAAAAATAAGCTAAAATAAATGTTACATAAGGCAAAGGAGCTTCAATTCTGTAATTCTGGTATAAAGCAAATCTAGTTATATAATGTCTACTGCCAGAATTTTGACTTTCACTTAAAACAGGGTCACAGTAGCAACGAAAGGTCATTATTTAGAAATTTGGGATTTAGTTGACTTACCTGTCTCATTGTTTTTCTTATTTCTTTTGCAACCATTACTTTTTTTTTGTATGTAAAAGAAGGGGAGAAATAAACTGTCACTGTATGTGATGTTGTGGCTCTCCTGCTGTTACAGGTTATGATGTATAACCCACAGTGACAGGGAAATCCAAGATACCTATGGGAAGAATTTATTTGGTAATTTGGAGGAAGCCTCCTGCTTGTGTCCATTTCTCAAGCCCACAACAATTGAACTGAAATTATTTCTGAATTTGTATACTGTTAAGCTTCTTGACCAGTTGGAGTTCTCTTTGTTATCATTTTTAATAAGCAAAATCATTAGTTGTTCAAAGAGCAGACATATCAATATATTCTCGATCATAACAATGCCATCGCCAAACAGCCCAAGAAAAATTAGCAGAAAGAGAAGAAAATTATATTAAACACCTATTTTTGCTTTTTTTGTTTTGCTGCAAGAACATTTAGTAGGTAAAACTGAACTGTGTAATGGGCTCTTGAGTGAGGAATTCCTTGGAAGAAACAAGCCTTGTATTCTTCACAAGAAGGATTAGCAGTTCCTAAAAGCCTGACTAATTTCTTAAACACAGTCCCTGTCGCTGGTACAAAGGGAACTACAGAACTCCCAATACTTCACTGTTCCCTGCTTCCACTTAGCTGCATCAGGACAGAAGCAGTACAAGAAAGAACTAGACAGGGCAGAAGATCTGGGCTCGGAACAGTTACGAAGTCAAGTCAATGTGAATCATTTGCAATGTGAATTTCCACTCAGTGCAAAAGGATCAGCTCTGAAATGTTAAAAAAAAAGCCTCACAAGCTGGAAGCATGTCAGTCATCTTTTTAATGGAAGTGTGGATGAACTGGGGGAAGTCTCCAGGGAGCAGAGGGGGATAATTTGAGTCAGAGGTTACTCGTGGGCTATTTCCACTATTAGTGCACAAGCCCTCTGCAGCAGCCTCTGCTTTCCTGCCAGCGGCTCCGTGTTCTCTGTGCTCCACAGGCACCCAGGCTGGAGCTGCAGCTCCTGCAGGGAGCTCATCAGAGGCAGGAGACCTCTCTGTGCTTTGGGATAATGATTATTATTACTGCCAACACCCCTTTTGGGTGACTGTCAGCTTCAACTATAGCACAAAATTGGCTGCCCTCGTTCGTTAATTAATTTTGTTTGTAAAATACTCCTCTGAGGGAGAGGGAATAAATGTTACCATTAAGGACTTAAATAGGCTTTCAGATGAAATACCATAACCAGCTGCAGGTCAGCAACAAACCATTCTTTGTTAAGGTGTTTTCCTTTTGCAGAGATACAGCCTGAATAAGCTGAATAATCTCATCCTTTTAAGGCAGACTGTTAAGGTGGACTAATTCTATGATCAAAAATATTCTATAGATCATAATAGCACAAAGAAATAAAATTCAAACTGTTAATTATTTTAGTAGAGCATTTTCTGTGGGAAAAGGGCTACAATCTTCTACTTTGTGTTTTAAATACATCTATTATATTTTAATACTTTATATTTTCTTGACCTGTTACTAGTATTTAAAATAAATAACCTTAAGAGGAATTAAACCTTCTCTGGCCCACACAAGAATTATCAAGCACTGATCTATCTGATATATGTAAAAATCAGAATTCTAATCGTACCCAGGTTATTTAAAAAAAAATCAAACAAGTCATCGACTCTTTTAGACTGAAAAAGATCTTCGAGTCCAACCATTCCCCCAGCCCTGCCAAGGCCACCACTAAACCACATCCTCAAGTTCCACATCTGCATGGCTTAAATCCCTCCAGGGATGGGGACTCCACCAGCCCCCGACACCCTGTTTCAGTAGTAATTTTAGTTAACTGCTTATTAATTTTAGCATTAAAAATAAGGAGTGTGTTAAATTGCTTCATAATAGATTTTTAAAGTCCCAGACAACTGACATCTCCGTACAAGCCTGAAATTACAAGGAAATTTAGTATTTTGCTGAACCATTCTTTGACCTTTCAGCCACTGCACACTGTACACTTAATTCAGAAGTTGTTTTACAGAATGGAATATAAAAATCATAAAGAACTTCAATATTGTATGACCACCTTAGGAAAAAATAGAGCATTTTGTAGATGCATAAAGCTGGCAAGAAGAATCTATGGAGGGAGATATTTAGGCACTGGAAAGGGATAGGCAGGAAATAGCTGTTGATGACAGTGGTTTGCAAAAGCCTAAATAAAATGACCAAATATATCACTGTGGGTTTTTGCAGAAGAAAAATTACCTGTTGTAGCAAAATGCTTCAATAAGAAATTTTAAAGGGGAGTGGATTTGGATTAAAAAGATGGCATATGAGATGAACATAGGTAAGAATTCCAATTTTGTGTTCATCTCCAATTAAATTCACAATTCAGCTGGTGGCACAGTGAATTGAACCCTCTAGACTTAATGCAAACAAAGGGGTCATACGGTGGCATCTGCAAGAGGTGTGAGTGAGTAGGCTGTTCCCAGTTCCAGGTAACCCAGGAATCCATCCTCTTTCAAGAAGCTTCATCAGGAATGCTATCTAATAAGTCTAATTATCATTTTTTAAATCCAGCATTAATTACTTTTTAATGACCTGTAGTTTTTTCTGTTAATTAGTTCATATATTTTAATATCAGTCTTTTTAGTGTAATGCTGTAAATAACTTGTGTTTTTTTGTTCTATAAATTTGTCAGATGATTTTCCCAAAGGCAAAATAGGGATATCTTAAAAGCTTTTAATTGTTTCACCAGTATTTCCTGGAGAGAAAAGCTGTTTTCAGACGTAAATAATTTGACAAATAACCAGGGGTAAAATCAGACATGAAAATGAATAGGATAATCCTCAGGGAGGGAGCTCAGAAGAGCAGAGGCTTGAACAGGAATGACTCTACTACAGCTGCATTCTTTGTACTGTGTAGTTTTTCATAACTAAGTCCACATACACAAATGGAAATCTCAAGGACAGAAGTGTTCTCCACCCAGTTCATTATTTCCTGACCTTGGGAAGATCCACCTCCAGCTGGTGAGGAATGCCTCTCTAATGAGACATGCTAACATCAAAGGTGATGCAGAACTCTGGAACTTAATAACCTCTCCTGAGCTCAGAAATCTGGGTCTCATGGCAGCACTGCCCAAGCTACTGGGGTGTCAAGTGACATCCAGACTGCAAAATGTGGGTGAAAGAAGGGAGGCACCAGCAATAGTCCATGGCAAAGGACAGGGAGCCAATTATCTGTGTCATGGTGTTGTGTGAAGGAAAGTAAACTTAATGCCATAATAAAGCAAAACTGAGGCAAATGGAGTTTTAAGAAGTTCAAAAGTCTTTCCCAGGGATAAAAATCCTCCTCTGTTTTGTGAAGCTGAATGGGGAGAGTGCTCCATGCTGAAGGAAAACACCAGAGAAGAAAAACAGCTCAACATTTCTATACCTCGGGGATCCGAGATGGCCTAGTGATGTTGATACAATTCCAGCGTCTTGCTTTCCTAAGCCACAGATCTGCAGATCCACGGGCAGCTGTGTCTGCTAACAATGAGCAGCCTGGGCTGCACTTTGCTCCTCATCAGAGGAAATGCAGAGCGTGCTCTGTAATTCATCTTTCTGACCCAGTTCATAAGAAACGCTGCTCGTACTGGCAGGAGCTCGTCTGACAGAAGGCATGTCAGCAAGGGCTTTTGCTCAGTCTCACTCCACTGGCCACAACAGAAGTGAGTACCAAAGCTATTGTCCTGGTATCTGCTGCTCTTGCTGTAATGCTCAGTGCTTGCTTTTAGGAAAAGAACAATCTATTTCCTTTATATGCAGCAAATAACAAGGGGAAATTCACAAACAGTGTTATTAGACAGTCTTGCAGTTCACAGATGACAGCTGGAAACAGATAAATGTTTTATTGGCTAAACAGGAAAAAGAGCTGAATTGTAATACTAAGTTCAAATTTTCTTTGAAAGGGAGTATTTCTCTGACACCCTTTTAAGAGTTTAAACCTATGGAAAATCTTAGGAATGGCTATTAAATTTAAAAATCAAGATAAATACTTGGTTTATTTCTGATCACATCAGCTGGCCTGCCACAGTAGCATTCTTCCTGCCTGTCCAACTGATTGAAGAGTAACAAGAAGCTGTAGGCTCCTCCCTCCTCAGATGAATCCCAGTATTAAATGTGACACTTTCACCAAATGTTTCACCTTTTAAGTACTGTCCATGTAGTCCTCGAAGGAAAGTGTGGATATGGCACACATAGACATGGCTAGAAATGGTCAATAGCTGTTCTTGCAATGAACATTGTGCCTGACAGGAAATTCTGATGCATTTGACACTGCTACCCATACAGGATATTCTTTGTCTGCTGTCTCTGTACTAATTTCTTGCTATTTGCCACAATTGGACACAAACTGTAAAATGTCTGGGATCTGTAAAAAATCTTAAACGGACAACACCAACTTTCCCCGAACTCCTACTGTTTTCTTCTTAATTTTTTTCACTCAAAATACCCTCATTTTGAGGTTACTTACAATTTTCTCAGGAAGTTCCCTTAAAGCTGATGGGGAATTTCGGTCACGTCAGAGCAGACACTATAGCAGGGAAGAAATCTTCAAGAATTGTTGTGGAATTTTCAGTTCTTTATTAATGTTACAGAGGGATTTCCCCTTCTTTCCACTCCTGTGGAACAAAAAGTAACTTTTAGTCTGCTGTATTTGTGGCACCTTAAGGAATTCATAGCCATACTTAAAAAGGCTCAGCCCCTCAGTGCCCTTTCTCTTTATTGCCCCATCTCGGTAGGGACTAGGGTTTGATAGGGAAATGGGATTCTGGGAGCAAACAGGACAAGGAAGGTGGCTGTCCTTGTCATTGGCTTGCAGTTTTCACCAGACACTGTCCTATCAAGCCAGCCCATAATCAGAACACTCCAGTTTTGGCTGTGGTTTCATAACCCTGCTGCGGATCCCAAGCATCCATGCTTGGTCCCTGTTTTTCCCGTGTTCTGAAGTCCCATCAGGCAAAGGCTGTTAACCCTGCAGTGCTGACTGGGAGTCAGCAGAGCCAGCGTCACCTCTTTCCTCTGCTCGTGTGTGAGAGGAAGAGAAAACCACTGTGTCTTGCATCAGCCAAAAAGGGAACATTGGTTGTCATCTACTCCTCAAACTGTCCCCTCCCTTGGCTCACTGCAGGCAGGGCTGACCAGAAATGTTTTGAGAAACCCTGACAAGGTGAGTGGGGCTGTACATGGTCACACTTTCCTGCTGTCTGCAGATTCAAGGCATCAGTTTTTTTCTGGATGTTCTTTTTCAATTGTTATTTTGCAATAGCAGCTGCAGGAAATGATGCCACGAGCAAAAAAAAGTTCACTGAGAAGATGAAGTAACTCTGTAATTTGCAGATCTGGGATCTAGGCACAGATCATTTATAATTTCCATGTCTTCTGTGTAGAGTCTTTGTGGTACATGGGAGATGCAAAAGAAAGGAGATGGGGGTGCTTTACCTGTACAGGAACATGGCTCTTCTAACAACAAGGTAATCACTAAATCTGTTTGTTCAGAAGCAGCAGGTCACATCCTGTATTAAATACTGACAGTGCTGTTCCAGAAAATGAGATGTGAAAGAACAGGATTGTCCTCTATGCATTTTTCAAATTATAAAAAGGGTATTTTTTTAGTTCCAAAATATTCCTGAATGCACATTCTTAGAATAGTTAGAACTATTAAAACTTCAGTTTTATAATAATGTTTCTTCTCTGTTTCTGGGTCAGCTAACTTCAGCTCTCAACTTCTTCAGCTTCTGGGATTGACCACTGTAAGTGCAATCATCAAACTTTCTTTTAGGAGCCTTCCCAGGTAAAAAGTGCTAAAACAATGCAGCCAAATATATCACAAGCTACAGGTTACAGTAATGTAGTCCTGTAGAGCTGTGACTTCTAAGTATTTCCTAGAACAATACTCCTGGGACTCCTGACAGCTACACTGAAAATGAAAGCCTTCCGTATTCAGTTCAAGATCAGAGAAATAACTGGAAAGACAAACATTTTAATTCATTTTAAGGGTTGTCTGTCAAACAAGGGCTGAGCAATCAAAGGCTGACAGCTTCCTGTCCTAGGGCAAGTTGTCTCACCTCGCTGAGGTGGCTGCAGTCCAGGTTCTCCTGGCTCTGACTCCACTGCAAACATCTGCCCTGGCAGCGGTTCATCCTGGTCGGTGTCTGTGTGTACCTGAAATGAGGTAAATGTTCTCACACTCCGTGGGACAAAGTGGGAGCTACTGAGAAGAAACTTTACAGTTTCTTCACAGGTTTTCAGGGCTCTTAGTCTTGGGGGAAAAAAAAAAGAAAACAAAACCCAACCCAAACCAAAACCGAAAACAAAACTCCTCTGACTGCGTCTGGATACCTTCTCTGAAATTTTATCTTGTACTAATCTCCAGTTCAAATAGGGAACTGTAAATCATTCGAGGTAAAACAGCTGACAATACATTTCATATCTAAAAGGTAGCAGTCTTTCTGCAGGAACGGTGATCAACAGCAATGCTGAGCACACAAGCCAACTGCACGATGTGGATGGAAGCAAAAACATCTAAAACCATTTAATTCAATTTTTAATGCTAGGGAATCTCAGTATAAAATGGTTTCTGTGAGCCAGCTGCTGTCACTACTACATGGGCTATCAACTTCTACTGGCTGGGCTCTAATTCCTAGAAATTGCTTTATGCCAAAGTCATTACTGCCTAATTAGAGCCCAGAAGAAACAAGGGGATGAGCCAGGGAAGTTCCATGGCATTGTGGGCACAGTTGCATGTTTACAGACTGCTGCCAGACACAGGGAGCGCAGCGGTTGGCTGGTCAGGCTTGTACAAAAATGCTTTTGTGGCTGCCTTTAAGGGCTGGGAATTTATTGGCAGTTATTTCACCCATGGATCACCAGGTTCTTATTCAGAACCAAGACTGCAGGGTTTTCCTTTGGCCTTCCTTATTTCTTTTGTTTCACAGGAGGGCTGAGTTCACTCTAGAGATCTAGTTTGGGAGGGAAAGACCTGATTTTTGCTGAAAAAAGAAAACTGTGAGAATCAAAGTCATTTAACTATGTAACATTATCTAATTTTTTTTTAAATCCTTAGAATGCAAAAGACAGACTAATATTACAAGGTCCATAATTTATTTTTCTAATCTGTTACTTAGGCATTCTGGGAAAAAAGTGACAATTGGAATTGGGTTTTTTCCCAATCTTGGGCATTAGGAAAAATGTATATCTGGTATTTAGGTTAAGGAAAACCTTATCAGTTTAGCTGTTATTTGATGTTTTTCAAAAGCATTTAATTTCAGTCACTTCTATTGAAATGTTTTGTGGGATTTTGTTGGTGTTTTTTTTTTTTTAATTAGGTGTGCAAAACTAAAGGTATTTGAAAAAATGCTGCTGCAATTTAATTTATACCACACAGAAGAGAAGCTGGATTTAGTTTGAGATTTTGTAAAATGCTTTGCCAATGAACCACATAATGTATTAAGCAGATATATCCATGCATATTAATGCAGGATTGAGTACTGAAAGCACAAGAAGCAGAAGGCTCAGGGAAAGGACAATGGATCAGGCCAACACTCTGCTTGTCATCCTCTGATTCCCCACAAAATCCTTCCAGAAGTTGGATTTCACCTTAACATGGGTGTGTCTGGATTCCACCTTCTGAGGAGAAAACCAGCTCTGCTTCTGGATTCCACTTCCTGAGGGGAAACCTGCCCTGCTTCTGGATTCCACTTCCTGAGGGTAAGAGTTTTTCTCCTCACAGGGACCTTTATTCTCAAAAAGGAACATGGAAGAACATCTCAGTCCTGCACTGAGTTTTTCCCCAAAGCAGAATGAAAGGACATCTTTCCTCCCACACTTTTCCCCTCATGGATACCTTTACTCCCTAAAAGGGGAATGGAAAGTCATCTCTCTCCCACACCGAGCTTTTCCCTCACGGCTGCTTTTATTCCCCGGGAGGGGAATGGAAGAGCATCTCCTTCCCACCCTTCTCCCCTCACGGGCATCTTTATTCCACATAAGGGGAATGGAAGAGGCTCTTCCTCCCTCCCGTGCTGAGTTTTCCCCTTACGGGCACCTTTATTCGCCCAGGGAGAATGGAAGAGCCTCTCCCTTCCTCCCTCTTTCCCTCCGGTGCTTTTTCCCTCACGGACACCTTTATTCTCCTAAAGGAAATTGAGAATATCCCTCCCGTGGCAAGTTTTTTCCCCCACCGGCACCTTTATTCCCTAAGGGGGGAATGGAAGAGCACTTCCCTCCCTCACACGCTTTGCCCTCACGGGTACCTTTATTCCCCAAAGGGGAAAGGGAGAGCATCTCCTTCCCAACCTTCTCCCCTCATGGGCACCTTCGTTCCCCAGGAGGTGACTGGAAGAGCCTCTCCTCCCGTGCTTTTTCCTTCCCTCACGGGCACCTTTATTGCCCCCAAAGGTAATGGGAGAGCATCTCCCTCCCTCACGTGCTTTTCCCTTTACGGCCCGTTTATTCTCCTAAGGGAAATGGAGAATATCCCTCCTGCACTGAGTTTTCCCCTCACGGGCACCTTTATTCCCTAGGGGAGGAATGGAAGAGCATCTGCCTCCCTCACACGCTTTTCCCCTCACGGGTACCCTCCCCAAAGGGAAGAGCATATCCTTCCCGCCCTTTTCCCCTCACGGGCACCTTCATTGCACAAGAGGTGACTGGAAGAGCCTCTCCCTCTCTCACGTCCTTTTTCCCTTACGGGCACATTTATTTTTCTGGGCTGAGTTTTCCCCTCGCGGGCACCTTTATTCCTCAAAGGAGAATGAAAGAGCATCTTTCCCTCCTACACTTTTTGCCTCACGGGCACCTTTATTCTCCTAAGGGAAATGGAGAATATCCCTCCCGCGCTGAGTTTTCCCCTCACGGGCATCTTTATTCCACAAGAGAGGAATGGAAGAGCATCTCCCTCACGGGCACCTCTATTCCCCCAAAAGGGGGATAGAAAGAGCATTATCATCCCTCAGGGGCACCTTTATTCCCGCAGCGGGGAAGGGACGAGGCTCTCTCCCCCTCGCCACACCGAAGGCTCAGCAGTGCCCGCAGCCGCATCGCGCGCGCGCGCGCCGGGCGCGAGTCCTGCAGCGGTTTCGCCGCGGCCCCGCCCCTTTCCAATCGCGCCGCCATCCCCGAGCGGCGGCGGAGGGATACCCGGCTCGGGACGGCGGAGGGATCCGCACGCTGGGGCGGCCGGCCGAGCAGGGAGGGCGGGAGGCAGGCAGGGAGGGAAGCAGGACGAGGACGAGGCGAGCGATGCGGCGCGGCCGCGCTGGCTGAGGCGAGGTGGCCCCGCAGTTCGGGAGGACGGGGGTGGGGAGCGGAGCGGAGCTGGTGCCGCGGGAGCGGTGGCGGAGCAGCAGGAGAACAGCTGGGGAGGGGTCGGGGGGCGCTCCGGGGGCGGCGAGGGGAGAGCGGAGCCTGAGGGGAGCGGCCAGCGCGGGGGAAGGGCGAGGCTGCGGGGCCGGGCGGCGTGTGCCGGTCCTGCCGCTCTCTGGCGTCGTAGTTTAGTGAAAAAGGGAAGGGATAGAAAAGGGAACTGATTTAAAATAGCCCCCGATCCCTCCGGGGGCCGGTTCCTTGTCGGTGCCATTGCGGGGGGGCAGCGGGGCTCTGGTGCAGCCGCAGCTCGGGGGCTTGGCTGGAGAGGGGCGGGGGTCGCTGCCCTCGCTGCTCCCCTCGCTCGGGCTTGGAGCTTTTTTTGTGGGGAAGGGGCAGGATGAGCTTGCGGAGTTTCGCTGGAATTTCTCCTTCCTTTCTGAGGCGCTGCCGCTGCTGAAGCAGATTTTTCCTTCCTCTCTTTTTTTTTGTCTGATGCAGAATCCCAGTAGCTAGGCAGCCTCCCTCTTTTCTTTCCTTCCTTCCTTCCACCTCTTCGCTATGTAGGAAGGGAGAGGCATCAATGGAAAGGCTGAAATACGCGTAGATGGACTTTCGGATGCATTTTTTCTGGAAAGAGGAAGATAAATCCCGCTTGCCAGTGCACTGACTTTTGTTGGTGTTGCATCGCTTGGTAAAAATGGGGTTCACTCACTCCGGCTGAATCCTTGGAGCATTCCAGAGAGTTGCTGCAGTGAAGGACTTACCTTTATTTTTTGCATCAGAGGAGCTGCATTGATGTTAACCATTTTTTTGTAAAATGGAGAACGAGATCTTCACACCCCTTCTGGAGCAGTTCATGTCGAGCCCTCTTGTCACCTGGGTAAGCGTTCATTTTCCCCATACACCTTCCTGGTTTTATTTGCTCATTGTTTGAGAAGAGCCTTGCGGCAGGGGAGCGAGGTGGACTCGGTGTCACGGAGCTGCTGCTGGTTCTGTTCCAGGTGAAGACGTTCGGACCGCTGGCTGGAGGAAATGGGACCAACCTGGAGGAATATGTGGCGCTGGTGGATGGAGTGTATCTGAACGAAGTCATGCTGCAAATGTGAGTGTGGGCAAGCGCTGCCTTGGGCTAATTTTTTGCTGGTTTGTTTCTCTTGTATTTTTTTGCTGCCTTATGAAAAAGCCTTTCCCCCCTCTCCCCTTATTGACCTTGGTAAATTACTTTCATTTGTGCGTGAGCCGGTCGTGTGGTGAGTTAAGAGGAGACTTGGGATCGTGGCAGATCCCGACTCCACACAGCTGAATGTCCTAGCAATGTATTTGCAGGATGTATAGTGTGATACAGGCTGAATCATCATTGTAGAACTTACTGGAAAATGGGATGACTGTAAATAGTTTCCCAGATTTCCACTGAGAGGCATAAAAAAGGTTCATCCTGCTGTAAGTTATGCTCATAAAGAAAATTTTGAATAAATTTGCTTGGCTAATAGGGTTCTAATCCATATCTTGGTGCACGTGACGTGCAACTTAAGGATGGCATGCAACTCACACAGGGCTGTTCACTGAGCAAAAGGGCTGTCCTTAAACTCCTTCCTCTTCATTTTCCACACTTCCTAATTAGAGGAGATAGCAGTTGAGCAGTAAAGCTGATGCTTTAATTGTGAGTGTAGAGTGTTTTCTGGCTATAGCCAACAGAAGAAACGTTTTTGCATGGGGTTATAAACTGTTTATTGAAAACTCTGGTTGTCAGAATAAAATCCTTTACAGTGGCTCTCTGTTAATCATAATTTTGACTGGAATGTTGCCCACTACTGTCATGCTGGAGAGTAACACTTGTCAGGTGTCTAGTGATACAATCATAAAAGTGTTACTAGTGCAAAAATTTCTACATACCTTTTTTTTTTTTTTTTTTTT